>CATIWC010000499.1:0-196899 GCA_948472305.1 Vicia faba
AATTATTCAACATTCTTACCTTCTTAAAAAAAATTAGATAACATATTTTTACTAACATTATAAAATAATAAATGATAACATCAACTAATAAAAATTATCATAAAATACTAGCAATAAACTAAATTTGCATGACATACAATTGTATTAGCATCAAAATAACCAAAGAGTGAAATATCTGAAATTAGTTAAAGTCGTAGTTCACTAAAATAGTAAATATTCATGAGACTAAAATTGCAACAATTAAGCTAATGTTCATCAAAATCATTAAAACTGTAATAATAAATGTTTGGTTAGCGGGTAAGTGAATTTTTGGGGTTTGAATTCAGTTTTTACCCCGAAATCCAATTTTTTAATGGGTTTTAATCCACCCAATTACCCGACCCAACCCAACCCACATTTCTAGATTTTTTTGGGTGGATTTGACTGAGTTTAGTGGATTGACCCAACCCATGTGCATCATAGTCCTTTCAATTTCAACCTTGGTGTAATCTCACACTTTATCACCATCTTCAAATTCTAATAGCTTTCTCTGTTTGTCGGCATGGCTCTTTTGGTGATCTTTAATCTTCTTCATCTTGTCACGGGTCATCATTATTCTTTCAGTGATCTCTTGAATGATTTCGGACCCAAGGATACTCTTTTCTATGACTTCCACCAATAAAGAGGTGTTTTATGTAACACTACAATTTTAATATTTTATTTTTAATAGAATTTTGGAGTATTTTAGTTTAATTAATTAAGTTGAGTAATTTTGAGTAGAATTTTATAATATTAAAGTCTGTGTAGAAGTGGAAATTGTGGGGTTATTAATAAGTTAGAATTTATGTTGTTCTATATTATTTACTTGAGTGTTTTATTAGATTTATTAAATTATTTGAGGAGGGGTAAAATTTAATTAGAATTATTATTAATTTTAATTAAATTATTTAATATTAGAAATAATAGAGATAATGTAAAAAATTAGAGGTGGTGTTATTTTAATTAAACTAGAGTAATATTTAATTTTAAATAATAAAATAATAAAAATAGAATTTTTAGAAAATAGAAAGAATAAGGATGTGCAGAGAATTGAGGGGTGAGAGAAGAACTGAGTTAATTAGATTAATATAAATGGAAAAGGATGAGACGAGAAAGGGAGTTATCAGTACGTATTTTGAAGAGAAAAAAGAGACAGAAGAAGGGAGATCTAGGAAGAGCATTTGGAAGGAGCAGTGAGATAATCCTAAAAGCTAAAAGCTTCATCGCTATTGCAATTTTAAGGTAAGGGGAATTATTCATATATGTCTGGCTAAACAGAGGGATAACGAGGGTTTCTTACCCTCATGTCTTCTCCCTTTTTCTTTTATTTGTGATTGATATTTATGGCCAAAAAGGGTTGCGCAAAACCCTTTAAGGCGATCAATTGATAAGGTTTTTCTTTATTCTAATGTATACGATATGTATGCTCATGGATCTGTTGATGTGATTTGATAACTCTGTTGATACCTTTGGTATGGCTTATTTTGAACTGAATGAACAAAAGTTAGTTTATGAAATTATGATAAATTGTAATTTGGCTTGTTTATGGTTGTTTATCTGTGATTCGTAGATCTATGTAAGAGGGAAAAAAATTATATAAGTCGAAAGGTAGAAAAAGTAGGAAAAAATCTCAAATCGATAAATTGAAAGAATCAGAAAAATTGAGTCAGGGGGTAACGGAGCCGTAACAGACGGCTGCAGCCGGAGTGAACAGTGTCGCGCGAAGGATCCTCCATGACAACTGGTGAACAGTTCCACATATCAGAAACGCGACAGCGATGATGAACAGTACTACGGTAGTGGTAAATAGTGCTACAGTGGCGGTCAATGGTGAAAAGTATTGCGACGATTGTCAAGTGGTAGGTTTTGTGATCTAGTTCGACGAGGTTTCGAATAGTTTTGATTTTGGTGACCGTTCATTTCTATTTTGATGTGTTTATAGTCATATATTTAATTGTTTAGAGTCCTTTTACAGGTTTAGAGTTGGAGTTGAAGATATATGACACATTAGAGTTCTTTTGGATCATATTATTACTTGTTTAAGGCCGTCAAGTCAAAAGAGTTATAAATCGAGTTATTGGATAGTTTAGAGTAAAGTTATTGAGTCGTTGGGAGTTTAAAATTAAGAACTATGATGGGTTATGAGTTGACCTTGTTGACCCATAAAGGTTGAGGAATGCTCTATTTAATTTGTTTGTGAGTATTGTTAAACATGTATAATAATTTTCTTACCTTGTTGGCGAGCTTATTTAAGTAATAATATATGTTTATTTTGTAGAGAAGTGTTGTTAAACTTAGATGTTAATATTTTTCCCTGTTGGGAGTAATATCGAATAAATATATGATTATACAAGTGTTGTTGATCTGTAATTACATATATATTGTTGAGATGAGTAATTCAGATGAGATGAGTAGTTTTGGCCCGGTTGAACCGATCTCTACAAACAACCAATCTGCTGCCTCGAGGAGTGGGGTCTCACTTTTGGGGCAACTCCCTCAGAGAATTAATTAAAGCATGGTACCCATCGCTTCCGCTTTTGGGTTTTACTTGCCCTCAAGAATCGACTAGGTTGCTTCTGCTTTTGGTTCTTACTACCCTCAGGAATTGGTTAGGCCCCCTCCGTCCTACCCCGAGGACTTACTCTCATACGTATCAAACTACCAAATAGCCAAGACGTAAAAATCGGGGTCTACTTATGATATTATACAATCTCAAAAGTTCTTAGAATCTATCGAGAAACAAAGTATACTCATTATGTTCAACTTCACTTTAAGGAAATTTTTCATCCTAGAGTTACTCACTCATCATATATAGGCTTTTAGGAAATTTCCACATATACACATGCGAGTTAACACTAGGTCTTTTATTATCCTAAGTCATGGCTTTACCATCTTCGATGAGTATCCAAGTTCTTCCGCCATGTATCTTAGGCAACATAAGCACACCATACGATATACGAGGTGATACACGTTAAAGACCAACTAGGATTATATTTCGCTTCACACCGTTATGTCATAACTCGTTGCAAACCTCATTTTATTCACATAAACAAAACACCTTTAAGTTTATGAACCATTCTCATTATTCTATGAATACATGGTTAGCACACTAGTATTCAACAAACGAGGCTTTCCCTAGTGGTAAGGGACTTGCACCATGGTGGGGAGGTCCTGTGTTCAACTTGCACTAAGTGCACATTTTGATTTTTATAGGACTTTTGACAACTATAAATTGTATAGGTTTCACACTTCTAACCTTATTTTCCAGCATCCCAAAAATACCAATAATTTATAATCAGACCCTAACATGTTTATGGTTCATTGCACACCATTAATAAGGACATGCAACACACATATGAGTTTTATCCACTCAATCATCAACATGAATATGTGATCAAGAACAACAACTTGCAAAGTTCATACAAGCATAAACCAAATTCCACTTGAAATCCCTAAGCATGATCATCCAAATCTTGCTTAGCAAGATCACTCAAAATCTCATAAACATGCATCACATAAGGGTTTTCCATACTAAGTTCAGTTTGCAAACAGTTGATTTAAGATCATTACATCACACACATGCCACAATCAACCTATCATACTAGAAAACATATAATTTCAAAAGGTGTTGGAATCTAAACCCTTTTCCTTTCATGAATTCCAACCTGGCATGTTCCTACCCCATGAAAACTAACTATGAACCCAACTTAAGTTAGTAAAACCTAAAATTTGGAGGAGAAAATGAAGGAAAAATGATGAGGATCCTAGCTTATTCAAATATTTTCTCCAAGCACACACATGCAATGAGGGCTTAAAGAATTCTTTCTCTTTCTCTCTCAATTTCATGCTCCCTTTCTCTCTCTTGCCTTAATGGATTCTGATTTTCTTCTTGAGATAATGAGGCGGTCTTGCCCCCCCCCCCCCCCTCTTTTGTGTAGTGACATGGTCAAATGCCACTTATGCCCTTAGGTATCTTCCTAATTTCTAATGAGATGATTGTAACATTAGTTAAGGAATTGATTCACTTCTAATCTACTAGGTTCCACGCCATTTAACACAAGTGAGGTAATTAGTCTACAAGTGTGAGTACAACTTCGTCATTAGATGTTTTGTATGATGTCAAAACTGGGAAAAACTAGCATTTTTGTACATTGGACGACATCTCTATGTCTTGTGGCACTCTTTTACATTAGGGGTCTTAGGAACCATTAAAAAGCATTTTGAAATTGATCCAAGTCATGGAAAACAAGTTTCTGCATATATTTTCATTACATGTGTCGACACATACGATTTTCAGGTTGACACGTGCAACTCAATTTTGAAGCTTGTAGCCTCTGGAAGGATCAGGTCGACACATGCATTGCACATGTCGACACATACTGAAGCATTTTTGAAATTTCAGGTCGAGACATTTACTGTTGTTTTAAAGCTTGTAGCCTCTGACTTGCTTCGATCGACACATACCTTCCTTCAGGTCGACACATTCAACTTAAACTTAACTTATGTATCAACACATAGGATTTATATGTCGATACATACTGACTGTTTTGGTCAATTTTTCAAATATTTTTAATTCCAAAAAAGTCCTTTTTGCCCTAAATTTCCAAAACTATAAATACATCATTCATGCATCATTACAACTTGATGATACCATAAAATTAGCCTACATTTACTTTTCATTTTCAACCTCCAACCTATGCATACACAGTAACAAACCGTGATTCTTTGTTGGGGTGCCATCTAGACTAGGTTTGATAATGTCTGATTAGGTTCTTGCGTAGACGATAATATTGGGTTGAGATTTGTAGGGGTCTTCATCCGGAAAAAACGTGGGTTTGTCCTCCAAGATCATTGAGTGATTTAGGGGTGTTTGTGTAAGACATTCAAGAGAGGATTGCGACCAAGTAAAACCCTTTGGAGATAAAGAACATAGATGATCCTTTGGAGATACATAATGCAAAGGAAGTAGCGGGAGAACGGCGTATCAAATTGAAGTCTTGTGTTGCAATAAGTGAAATTGACGGTGTGTGAAAGCTTTGGAGATAGTACATAAAGGAGTAGCAAGATCTAGATAGTCAATTTGCAACTATTGTGTTTTGGTATTTCTCAAGATCAAAGGAAGAGAATAGGTTGAATCAACAACAAGCATTAAGGTTTATGGGTTTGCTCTTGAATACTTCTCTTGTATCAACTTTTTGCATAGTAAGAATTATCCTAATTCCATTGGAATTAGGCGCAGACGTACCCACACGCGAGAACAAAAGCGGGAAACTGTGAAGACAAATCCTCGTGTCCCTTTTTCGTATTGTTTTACTTGCTTTATTTTCATAAATCAATTTGTCTAATAGCATTGCGTTATCAATTGACTCGTTGGAATTTTTTTGAACTATTTTTGTTTTGAATTAAGTGTTGATATTGCTTATAATCACTTTTGATTATAAGTGCTTTTTTGTATCAACATAAATCAAAGAAGAATTTTGAAAAAAATTCAATTGCACACTAAGTGTTTGACAAATTGTTTTCGTTTGTTCTTTTGATAATTGCATTGAAAAATAACATTGCTAGTAACTTGATATAAACGATTCATAAAGTGTTACTTGATTAAATTCTAATTAATTCAAATTATCATTTTCATTCTATTTTTAATTTTATATTTGCATATCCAAGTTCAAATAACTAAGGTTCGATAGACGACACATTCTGTGAATCTTCCGCATGCACTCTTTTCAATTCAAAGTTTTCAAAAAAAATTTAAACTTAAATTTTGGTTTGGTGATCTATTCACTCCCCTTTAAAGAAGACGTCGTCGTCTAACAACAAGTACATGGGATATTACATCAATGATGCATTAAATGTGTGTTTGAATTGGCAGTGAACATAATTGAGTTTAGCATAATTGATTTATGTTTGAATATATTTGTGTAAAAGTGAGTTGAACAACAAATTTTAATGTAAAAATCACGCTTAGACTTTAAAGCTACAAATTTTAACTTCAAATATAATCAATTCTAAAAAAGAATAAATTCTACTTTAACATAATCAAACACCTCAAAATCAATTCTACATATTTATAATTATTTTTTACTCTTTCAAAACCAAAGCAAACATGCTATAAGACTTCTTCAACTAACTCCCATTTGTGGTAGTTTGAAATGAAAAGTAAAAAGAAAGTTTAACCAGGTTAGTTTTTCCATGAAGAAATGTTAAGCAATGGAAAATTATGCATGTTTCAAGTATAACTAGTGGCGGAGAAAGAAAAAAAAAATAAAGTCTAGAAAAATGAAGAGTTTTTTCATTTGGTCCCTCATAAACTCATTAGTTTCAAAATTTTCCCTCTCTTTTTAGTGTCATACAAATTACTTCAATCTCAACAAAAAAAAAGCCCAGTCTGACTGGACCTTAGATCCACCTATGAGTATAACAAATACATTAACTCCAAGGTCCTTTTGTCATGTCCCATTTTGACCAATTTGACGGGGGATTGGAGAAAAAAAGAGGAGTGCTTTAAAAAAAATGAAAAATTGAAGCATAGAGAATTGAGAGATTTAAGTAGAGATGATTTGGAGAATTTAATTTTGTTCGGAAAACAAAAACCTTCTAATTTAAGAGAATTAAAAATTATATTGGAAGATAGTTTTGAGATTTTGAAAGAATTAAATTAATTCTTCAATTATAATTTAAATTAATATAATATTTAAATAATAAAATTTTTACTTATTTAAAATATACCCTTAACAATAAAGGCCGTCAAAATTAAAGTGGGCTTTAAGGCCCCCAATGTTTTTATTCAAAGTTTTTATCTTTTGAAGAAAAAAATAAATCTTTTGTTCCAAACTAAATTTTTTTATTTATAAATAAAATACTTTAAGCCCCTTACTTAGACCCCTAAAAAATAATAATATTAAAGGACTAAGGCCACGAAATCACTCATTCAATAAGAGAGTCTAAAAATAAGTGGCAAATAGGGGTTGTATCAAGCTCAAACCCGAGTCCTATGGTGATAAAAAGACTACAATTTTTTTAGAAAAATTAGTTTCAAATAAATCTTTATTCTACTTTCTCAAAAGCTTAACCTTCTTGAAAAAACATGGGAAAAGGCAGTCTAAAACAACACATTAGAGGATTGGTTCAAGTGGCGACTAAGGTATACTATCTCCATATTTTAGTGAACATTTTCTGACAATAATTTTCAGAAAATACTTGTGAAATGTTTAATGAAGGCTCATCATGTCCACTTAAATCTCCTTCAACATGATGTTTGTGATATTTTATCTTTTTTTTTTCATTCCTAATAGAATGAAGTCATTCAAGATGAAACTAGCTACTTGTGGCATTGCATGTATGATCTCGTAAGCTTCAAAGTCCTAGACACACCATTTACAAAGGACATGTTGAGTGGATTTCCAAAATTGCAAAGTTCAAGGGCATTGTGTCTAGATTGCATGATTGAAAAACAACATAGACGGTCCATTCTTAAGATTAGAAATTGGAGAGCAACAATTAAATTAAAATTAATTGGCTTAATTATAACTTTGGTTCTCCTATTTAATCTTTTTTTTCATCTCCCACTTTAAAAATTATTATTTTAGTCTCTTTTTCAATTTTTATGTTTGAATTTAGTCATTCATTTAATTTGGTGCTTATTTACAGACATGACGCAATTTTAGTTGAGTTGACATATAATATTTTATCCATGTCATTTTTTTATTTATAATTATTGGAATTTTGTTGTATTATTTTATTGATTGTGTGTTATGGTTAAAGTCAAAATTCTAAAAAATGGTCCCAACAAAATTTAAACTCAAGACCCTTGACTTTAGAAAGAGGCGTCCAACCATTAAGCTGTGCGTGTTTTTTTTGTTAAATACTTGAAACAAATATATATATAATACATGAAAAAATGCTAGGCATAACTTGTTAGAAGCAATTCTTATCATTCATTGAACAAAAGGAGTCAATAATTCTTCGTTCATACACTTCTTTATGTTTAACCAAGTCAGGGACGTTGAAGAAAAGTGAAATATTAGAGTCACTTAAGAATTCAGGACTGCCTACAAACAAAGACAATGTTGCTGCGATGATGCGATTTCTAAATGCAGACACAGAAGAATCTATTTCGTATGGACATTTCTGTAATTTCATGCTTATGCTTCCCTCAGATCGTCTTCAAGAGGATCCTAGGTAATACTAAGAGGAATATTATCATGTGATTGGTTTTCTTTCTTTGACATCCTTGTTTTGATCACGAGATTGTTTTCCGTCAGATCATGTTCAATACAAATAAAATTATTGAACATGATTATATTATGAAGAAGTGTTACTTTCAGTACTTTAATTAATTTCCATATCGGCTCAACTTCCACCACCAACAATGATTAAGATTCAAATTCATCATTCACTGCGATATTGATAACTGTTCTTGTTTTGATTAAACATTTAGGAGTATTTGGTTTGAAGTTGCAATTGTAGTTGTTGTTCTACCATCCATCGAAATTCCTGCTGGAAGTGTTCTAAGATCTGCATTGGCAGGTGGTCTTTCTTGTGCTCTGTCTTGTGCATTATTGCATCCTGTTGATTCAATCAAGGTATTATTTAGTTGAACTTAATTATTTATTTAGTTACCAATATCATGATTTCTTCCTCATCATTCTCCTATTTATTGTGTTATGTTAGACTCGAGTACAAGCATCAACCATGTTTTTCCCTGAAATAGTTGCGAAGTTGTCAGAGATCGGGACACGTGGTTTATACAGGGGTTCTATATCTGCAATTCTTGGACATTTTTCAAGGTTGCTTATCAAATCTCTCTTTTTCTTCTCTACTACTTTCCTTTATCTTGAGAATACGAGCTTCAGTAGTACTTTATCCTCTCAATCATTGAGTAGTACCATTTTCCTTTCAATCTCATTATAGCTTTTACAAATGTAGCCACGGCCTGCGAACTGGGATATTTGAAGCAAGTAAATTATTATTGATAAATGTTTCTCCAAACTGGAAATATAGAGTAATGTGTCACACACAGTCTCATGGAATTTTTGAGTGAGGTCATAGATGGTTTTGTTGATTTTGATTTTACTACGCTGCTAATTAGTCGAAATTGATCGAGAGGTAATGTGTAACTTTGAAAGAGGAATTATCGGACATACGGGTGGACGTGCTCGAAATGCATCAAGTTATGCCTAGAATTTTTTTCATGTATTACATATATTTGTTTCACATGTTTAACAAAGAAACATCCACATCTTAGTGGTTAGGCGCCTCTTTCTAAAGTCAAAGGTCTTAGGTTCAAATTTTGTTGGGACCATTTTTTAAAAATTTGGCTTTAACCATAACACACAATAAATAAAATAATACAATAAAATTCCAATAGTTATAAATAATAAAAAAAATGACGTGGATAAAATATTATATGCCAACTCAACTAAAATTGCGTCACGTCACTGCAAATAAGCACCAAATTGAATGGGGACCAAATTCAAACACAAAAATTGAAAAAGGGACTAAAATAGTGATTTTTAAAATGGAGGGATCAAAATCAAGAAAAAATTTAAATAGAAAGACCAAAGTTGCAATTAAACCAAATTAATTAACTAAGACGTACGTGGTTCTATCAAGTCCAAGTCAAATGGGAAAAATAAGTACATTTTCACTTTTATTGATGTATTTAGTAGAAAGAGTTAGGTCATTTCTAGAATGAGAAGTCAAGTTATTTTGAGACATTAACAAAATTAAGTCCTTAGTTGAAAAGAAAACAAACTATGAAATCAAATACCTACGAACCGATAGAGGACGTGAGTCTACACCAACTCCATTTAATGATTTGCACAATTCAAATGGAATCAAAATTTAATTGACCATAACTTACACTCCACAACATAATGGAACGAGTACTTGGATAATTTTACTAGGTCCAAGAAAGGATAATTCACCAGTAATCCTTAAATGGTTCAACATACTAAGAATGAGAGAGCACCCTAAAGTCGCATCACTGGTCTCTTAGAATAGACAATATAGGTCTTCCCATTAGTTCATCCAAACTAACTCCATTATCCACTTACTAAAAAATATGAGAGATGACGTGTCTAAATGATAATTTTATGAGGAGGTGCTCAATAAAAAAATTGTCTCCTCTATGATCTAAGGAATAATAAATCCTTCCTTCCTATGTTTGGGAACACTCTAAAGACAATTGAATACTCTAAACCCTTAAACAACTCTAAACAATAAAGGGTTGTCTTCATTATATTTTTTTAACAAGTATATAGAGTGCATCGGAGAAATAATAGGATTTTAATGACATGTTAAAGAGCATGTTAGATGGGAGAAATATTTTAATCATATTTTGACTTTAAGTTATGAAGTAGTCTAAGTATGTGTTAGATAGATGTCCTATCTTTATTGTTAAAGATGTCACACCTAAAGAGGTTTAAAATGCAACTAAGCCACTTATACACTAATTTAGAGTATTTGGTTGCATTGATCACGCAAGCATTTCTAATAGACATAGAAGGAAGTTGGATGAAAAAAAAGGTATAAGATGTATCTTTCTAGATGATAGTGAAGAGTAAAAGGCCTAAGATATATATATATATATATATATATATATATATATATATATATATATATATATATATATATATATATATATATATATATATATATATATATATATATATATATATATATATATATATATATATATATATATATATATATATATATATATATATATATATATATATATATATATATATATATATATATATATATATATATATATATATATATATGTTAGCAATAAAATAGTTATAGATAGAGATGTTGTTTTTGAGGAATCAAAGTCATGAAAATGAAACAAATCATCAAGAAATATGATGACAAACAATCATATGATGTTATTAGTATTAGTTTATTTTGTTTTAAGTACTTTTATTGTTAATGTATTTTCATTTTTGTAGATTTTTAATAAATATTTCAAAGAATCATGGGAAAAATAAATCCAAGTAAAATTAATCATAACTAGATAAATTTCACGTTATTTTACAATAGAAACTATAATGACTCAATAATGAAATGACTAGCATTCGACAAGTCGAAGAAAAGGTGAATATTATGTGGATTTACCTGCTTACATGTATAATGATTGCAGTAATATATTGACCTATTTGGTTTTGATGATAACAACTCTGTAAGGTATTTTTGTCATCAGTTGTGATCAATTTGGGATGCTTGGATATCAAGATGTCATCTGATGTGATGATCAAGTTGTGATACTTAGAGATCAAGATGTCATTTGATTTGATGATCAAGTTTTGGTGCTTGGAGATCAAGATATCAAGAAGCGCTCAGTGGAGTAAGTGAAGATCTCCAATCAAGCAATCTCTCTAATGATGACACTCATCTTGAAGTCATCTTAAGCCTCATTTGGGAGAAGATTCAAGGTTCAATTGAAAAGCTAAAGTAATAAATAATTTAGTAAGAAACTTGAATCTTCAGAGTTGTGAAAAAGAGAAAGAGTGAAAGTTTTTCTTGACTGTGTCGAGTGATCTGTGTATATAAAGGTATAAGATTATATCTTGAAGTACTGAGGCAAATCACACACACACACATATTTGAATGATCAGAAAGCCTCTCTGATTTTATAAAAACTACTGAAAAATAGTTTTGTGTGTTACTAATGGATTAAAGACTCATTCTAATCAAGTAAGAGGGTATTTTGATGGCATGGTGAATTACATCATTAGGTTTAGTCGTCTATCACTTTTATAACCTAGTAATAAAATATTAGGTCCATAATTAATTAGTGACAACATATTTAAAAACATTTTATATTTTAACTGTATAATTGATTGTGTGATATGCATAATCAATTATGAGCATTTAAAATTGCATGTATAGTTTCCATTTTTTATCCACACTTTGTACAAAAAATAGAGAATGTCCAATCATTTCAAATCACACGAGAAAACATATTTTGAATACCTTTCCCATATCCCCCCCCCCCCCCCCCTCTCTCTCTCTCTCTCTCTCTCTCTCTCTCTCTCTCTCTCTCTCTCTCTCTCTCTCTCTCCTTAGTGTTTTTTAGAGTGAATCTTTTATCTATAAGGTGTTTGGTTCATGTGTGGAGAATTGTTGTAATATCTTTCTTGTGAGATAGTCTTTTGGTTCTAAGCTAAATCAATTGAAAATCTCTTATTTGGTCGTGAAGGTGATCTTGGTAAAATCTCGGTTTGGTTTCTAAGATTATCCTAGTGGTAAAATCTAGTGTTAGGTTCAGGGATATCAGTAGTTAAAAGTCATGTTTGGAAGGGTGTAGTTTGTGGAACGAGAATATGAGAATCTTCGTTGAGGGGATAGGTCGTGATATTTGAAAGGTTGTGAAAAAAAGTCTATTTGTTCCCACACATGAAGTTAATGGTGTTTTAGTGAATAAATACAATGAAGATGAGTGGACTAAATATGAGAAAGAAAATGTGCAAGGTAGTTTGAAAGCAAAAACAATCATCATTGTCGCTCATAGTCTTGATGAGTTTATATGTGTTTCTTATTGCAAGACTACAAATTAAATATGAAGAAACATTTGAGGTAAATAGATTGAGGTTGAACTCATTTACTCATGAGTATGAGCTCTTTAGAATGAGACCTCAATAGAACATTCATGACATGCAAAAATGATTCATTCATATCATGAATCACATGAGAGCTCTTGGGAAAACTTTTCAAAATGAGGAGTTGGTTGTAAAAGTCCTTATATGAATAAATCTTAATTGACAACTTAAAGTCATTATAATTTGTGAATATAAGAACTTGTCATCCATGGACTTGAATACTTTATTTGATAAATTACATGAACATGAGATAGAGATGAAGAGACTTGTTAATAACTAAGAAGAGAAAAATTATTGCGCTAAAATTCACAAACACAAAATATATGAAATTAAAAAATGAAGATAACGAAACTGAAATTAATAAAGACATGAGAATCATATTTAAAAGATTTATAAGAAACAAAAAGAAAATCTTCAAAGTTTTATAAGCTAAGTGAAGAAAGATCATGATTCATTTCAACCTGCCATAAATACAGAATGAGTAATCATGTATTTAGATTAGAATACCCTGATACTCTCTCATTAATACATTACTTATTCAAAAAACAATTATATCGTGTGTTTAGAGTGATTTATTCAATACTTTTAAAAATAATTTAGATATATATACATATTTATATGTGACAATTCTATTTTAAGAGCTTTCATAACTATCATATAAAACTAATATTCTGATTTGTAAAATTTGAACACATCATTTTATGACACAAAATAAATATTTATTTTTTATTTTTTTTAAAGTGAATTTAGTTTTTATGTCCTATCAATGTAAAATATTTATATCATTAACACATCATAATTACTTATAATTATAATTTTAAAAACAATTAAAATCAAAATCAAACAACTTGATATAAAGATCGTGATTAAAAAACAATGTTAAAACTCTATATATATATATATATATATATATATATATATATATATATATATATAAAATTTATTGTTTAATGCTATTTCTCTTTCTTTTTTTAAGTATGTCGGAACGTCTTTCAAAGGGTTGGTACCACCATACAAACTTCCTTTTCAAATTTCACAATGAAATAAACGTTTCACTAAAAGTCATTTTTAGTGTACAGTGCTGTGGGACTTGATTGTTCCTTCAGTATATAAGCCATCATTGATGGTAGTTGATTATTCGCTGTACATTATTTGTCTCCATTCCCTCTTACAGTACCTCCACTCCACCTTGGTTTTAAGCCAGTCCTTTTTAGGATGTCAAGTGGTTTTAAGTAGTAAAATTTTTTTCTTCTATTTACGTTTATAGTACTTTTATCAAGACAATCTCTTTATTTTGCAACTGTTTCACTTTTCGACCTTCTATCCGCACAGGTAATACTACCATTGTTAGGTTATCTCTCATATATACATCATCCATTTTGATCATATGCGAAAGATCCATAATGTATTTTCTCAATTGAGATACATGAAACACGTCATAAAGATTAGCAAGCGGCAACAGTAAAATAATCTGATAGGTCACCTTACATATCTTCTCTGAAATCTGATATGGACAAACAAAACGCGACGTAAGATTTCACGACTTCAGAGCTCTACCAACACCAGTTATCGGATTAACTCTCAAGAACACACGGTCTCCCTTCTAGAACTCAAGTGTTTTTCTCCTCTTATCATGATAACTCTTCTGACGAATCTGTGAAACTTTCATCCTTTCTTGGGCCATCTTTATCTTCTGAGTCATCTGCTGCATAATATCAGGTCCGAGTACAACACTCTCGCCTGACTCATACCAACACAATGAGGTCCTACATCTCATATTGTACAACGCTTCATACGGTGTCATTCCAATACTACTATGAAAACAATTATTATAAGTAAACTCAATCTATGGCAAGTGGTTATCCCAAGCACATTCTTGTTCTAACACACAAGCCCTCAACAAATCTTTCAAAGACTGGATAGTCCTCTCTGTCTGATCGTTTGTCTGTGGATGATAAGCAGAACTCAACTTTAACTTAGTACCAAAGACATTATGCAAACTTTCCCAAAACCTCGACGTAAATCTCGGATTTCTATTTGACACTATACTCGAAGGTATACATGTAATCTGACAATCTTCTCAATATACATCTCAATTCCGCATGGGATGATTGATCTTCATCCGCAAGAAATAAGCCTATTTAGTCAATCTATCCACCATCGCCCAAATTGAATCATTGCCCTTAGCATTCTTCAGCAAACCTGACACAAAATCCATGGAAATATTGTCTCATTTCCACTCCAGAATATTCAATGGATACATTATACCCAAAGGCTTCAGATGCTCAATCTTCGACTTCTGACAAGTCAGACAAGCATAAACAAATTCAACAACTTCCTTTTTCATATCGGGCCACAAAAATATTTTTTTTCAAATCCTGATACATCTTCGTAGCACCAGGATGAATACTTAAACCACTTCGATGTCATCCCTCAAGAATACTCTTCTTAAGCTCTAGCACATCCGGAACACACACCATATCACCAAACCTCATTACACCATTTTCATCAATTCAAAATTCACATCCATTACCTTGGTTAATTAGCAACAACCGGTCAACCAAACTCGAATCATGTTTCTGACTTTCTCAAATTTCTTTAAGAATACCACTAGTCAGTTTCAACATCCCCAACTTCACATGGGCAACAACTTGACCATTCTCCATTAGCACACCACCAAGACCCATCTTCGACGTATCACAATATACCATAACAAATTCACTCGGATTAGGAAAAACCAATACTGGAGCAGTCGTCAACTTTTTCTTCAATCCATAAAACTTTCTTCACACGTAACATCTCACACATAAGCTTGACCCTTTCAAGTCAATTGTGTCAAAGGTAATTCCAACTTATAAAAGCCTTCAATAAACATGTGATAATAACTTGCTACACCAAGAAAACTTTGAATCTCAGTAGCAGGCATCAGAGTCTCCCATTGCAGCACATCATCAACTTTAGAAGGATCAATAGAAATTCCACCACCTAAAATCACATGGCCAAGGAAACTCACTTCCTTCAACCAGAACTCACACTTTGACAATTTTTCATACAACTTCTTCTCTTTCAACATTTTCAACATAATTCGCAAATGCTCAGCATGCTCTTCTTCTAATTTAGAATAGATCAGAATATCATCAATGAAGACCACCACAAACTTATCCATATATAAATGGAAAGTTCGATTCATATAATCCATGAAAACACCTGGCACATTAGATACGCCAAACGACATTACATTGTACTCATAATGACCATATCTCATCTTGAATTTTGTCTTCAGAATATCGTCTGGTTTAACACGAATTTGATGATAATCAAACCTCAAATCAATCTTACTAAACACATGAGCACCTACCAATTGATCCATCAAATCATCAATCCTTGAAAGTGAATACTTATTCTTGATAGTCACCTTATTCAACTGCCTGTAGTCCATGCACAACCTCATGATACCATCCTTCTTCTTAACCAACAACACAGGAGCACCCCACAGAGAAATACTCGGTCGAACAAATTTTTTTTCAAGTAATTCTTCCAATTGTTTCTTCAACTCACTCATATCTAAAGATGACATCCTATAAGGATCCATCGACACCAGAATTGTACCTGGTATCAACTTTATAGAAAAATATACCTCACGCTCTAGAGGTAAATCATTGATGTCATCTGGAAACACATCTGAGAATTCACAGACAACTGGTATTTCAACATTTGCAGCTTCATGATTGACTTGGGAAATTATGGTATATCAGACTTCAGATGTCCTATGACATGTTGAGACATCTTAATTTAAGCAAAACAAACATGTAAAGGTATAAACATATAAAACAATATTGAAAAGCATAAACAACACGCCAGAATTGTTAAGCCAGTTTGGAGCAACTGTCCTACTTTGGGGGCATTACCAAGCTAGGGATAAAGTCCACTATACTAGTATCAATTCAAGCTAAACTCCCTCGTTTACAACTTCTCACTTAATCACTACCCGTTCTAACTTTCTATCTAAGACTCACCTAGATATGAGGCCCTCCTCAACTCTCTCATCAATCACAGACAGCGATTGGATCAAAACAGGAAGACACGCATCCATGATGCAAAACCAGAAGACACACTTCCATGACAATATTAGAAGACTCACTTTTAAAATAATACCTAGCCAATACTCTTGACTAAGAACAATACTTGGAGTTACTTACAACTTTATAACACCAGTCCAACTCACAACCGAGTGGAACACACAAGAACTCTTCCAGAGAGTGGCTTACAGACTCAGACCTAATAACTACATATTTTCATTCATGTTTGGTGCCTTCTTCTAGGTTATAATGCTTCTATTTATAACTTATCTCCCAATTGGATTTGGGATTCAAATTACAGCATATCAGCTGTTGCAAATCTGCAACAAAATATGTCTTCAATCAAATCTTTCCTAAAAAGTCTCCTATTTAGAAATTATATTTTCCTCTTGAGTTCTGATTGAAACTTCCAGACCTATAACTCAGCGCCACATAGGATAGCATAATATTCTTAAAATTTTCTACATCTGTTAAAACATAACAAAATCCAACAGTCCAGCTCAGCTCATGCGCGATGTTGTATGACCCTACATAGGACATCTTATCTAACATGTTGCTCCATATGTTGAAACATTTAAAATCATCATGTTCTTCATAAAATAGGACTTCTTTCTCAACATGTTCTTCATATCAAGTAATCAAGTCTTATTTAACATATTGTTGTTATATTTGTTTTACTAAAATTAATGTTAATCCTAAAAATAGAGAACTAACAATCTCACCCTTTGAAAAAATTTGGCTAAAACAAATAACATAAATTACAACCCAAAATACAAAAATAAACAAAATTACAATCCTTCAATAGTAGTCTTCAATAACTATTGAACGCAGCAGCACACATCAACAAGCAATATGAAGGGACATCTCTTCACAAGCACAATGATGTTAATACATCATATTCGAGATCTTCTTCATAACGGCTCCATTGCAACACAAAAACTCAACATCAAAGAGAAACAACCTCAGGATAGGAGAATAGAAAGTCTTGAAGTCATTTGGTGTACATGAGGAAGAAGATTGTTGAAACTCCCCCTCAACCCAGAAACATTCCTCAAACAACACCCAGAGTACCTTCAATTCAGGTAACTCAGAACACAAGTCACAATTGTGTTCATAACTCAGGTCACAAGTCACAAACATTAAAACCAACAGACTCAGAATATAATAGTCTATTTTACATCCTTGTGAAACTGGTTCAAAAATAAACTTCAGACTCACAACTGAATAAAAATTCTCTCCCATTTTTAGCCAAAAATTGACAAATAAAGCCCTCACATCTGGACATAGGCCATAAGCATAGAGAAAGAGTGACCCCCACAAGATGAACAAGGTGAATAATTGACCTCTTTAAATATACAAGCAGTTCTCATAGGAAATAACGGTCTTGGTCAATGAGAACATTATTTGAGGGAGATAACCAATAATAATGCACCGTCCAAAATAGATTTTGACTGTCTTCATAATTCCAATACATGCGCATGCAGAAACTCAAATCACGTTTTACACATCCTCTTGACAGCACCTCCCATAATACTTTCAGTTCTTTCTTTGGACGAACAAACTTCACTTCAACCTATTTTCCTTTGTTCTTCATAGCTTTATTGTTATAGCCAATTCATTTAACATTTCCAGCATTCTTTCCAAACTGAATAATCTCATCAAGCATATCAAAACTAATGTTAAGAATTCTTATAGACTTGGTCATATTATTAAGATAAGACTTGAGCAGAAGAACTTCACCCTTCAGTCTATAGATGATAGACAGGTGTTCCAATTTTTTAGTCTGCAGTTGATCAATAGTTTTCTTGGGTGATTTCTTTGATATTTTGGATTATCATCTGATTCTATTTTGCTATTCATTTTGGGATATTTATTAGAATTTTATTTTCGATATTTGACAATTCCAATTTTCTATTTTTTTCTATGCATTATGAGATATATTAGTTATGAATTTTTATATAGCTATGCATGGTAGCAAGAAAAAAAACTAGCAACTGCAATCACTTTTGCATTTTTTGTTATGGGTGTAATATGTGTTTTTATTTTTAAAATAATAAATATGAAAAATATATGTTTTAAAAAAAATAAAAAAATGAAATACTAATGTCATAATTTTGATCGAAAAAAATAAAAAGTTTAAGATTTGATGTTTGTGGATATCCGTGGATACCGTGGGGATGGGGGAAAATATCCCCCCGTGGCGGGGATCGGGGACGGGGAGCAAATTTGGGGACAGGGCGGGGAACGGGGAAGCATCCTCCGCAGATTCCCTTCCCCATTGACATCCCTAGGCGGAGCATTCGTATGTGACATCCAATGCGAAGAAAGTTTTGTTGAGTTGAAGAAGATATTGATGATGGCTCCGATTTTGATATTACCTAATCTTGAAGAATCATTTGTAGTATATTGTGATAATTATAAATTAGGTTTAGGTGGAGTGCTCATGCATAATGACAAGGTAGTAGCATATGCGTCGAGACAATTGAGAATTCATGAAAGGAATTATCCTATGCATGATTTAGAGCTAGCTTCAGTGGTGTTTGTACTAAAGATTTGGAGACACTACCTTTATGGCTCCATATTTGAAGTATGTATCTATCATAAGAGCTTAAAGTATTTGTTTAATCAGAAGGAATTGAATATGATGCAACGAAAGTGGTTAGAACTGTTGAAAGATTACGACTTTGGCTTGAACTATCATCAAGGTAAAGCTAATGTTGTAGTTAATGCTTTGAGTCGAAAGACTTTACATATGTATGCTATGATTGTTAGAGAGTTGGAGTTGATTGAGAAATTCAGAGATATGAGTTTAGTCTATGAAGTGACATTGCCGAGTGTGATGTTGGGAATATTGAAGATTAACAATGATTTCTTGGATAATATTAAAGAACCTCATAAGCTAGATGTGAAGTTTCTAGAGTTGATGGTTTGCGAGTGACCAGTGGAGGATAGTGATTTAAAAGTAGATGCCTAAGGTGTGTTGAGATTCCGCGATAGAATTTGTATTTCTGATGATGCAAAAATGAGAAATATGATTCTGGAAGAAAGTCATAGGAGTAGTTTGAGTATTCATCTGGGAGATACTAAGATGTATCATGACTTGAAGAGGTTATTTTGGTGGTCCTGGTTGAAATTGGATGTGGCAAGATTTGTGTACGCGTATTTGATTTTCCTGAAGTCGAAGGTCGAGCATCAGGAACATGCGGGATTGTTAGAACTGCTAGATGTTCCGGAAGGGAAGTAGGATATTGTAATACGGTGGGAGAACTGACTTTGGTTTTACTTTTTATCGCAAATGTTGTGGATAGCAAGAGTCACCACCGACTTTTCTTTTATCCAAAAAAAAGGAAAGAGTGAAAAGAACAGGAAAGACCTTCGAGAATTTTCTGAGTTCGGAGGGTATGTTATAAAAAGGGAAGGTGTTATCACCCTTTTCATCTGTAGTTATCTACGGGCTCTTAATCGCTAGCTCACTTTTGTTTGAAAAATATTTTGTGTTGTGTTTGAAAATATTTTGAAAAATGCCTAAGTGCGGCAACTTTGTAATGATTCTTGCATCAGTTAAGAACGCATACAAAGTGTTTGTTTTTGAAAATATTTCAGAGAAAGTGTTTGTGAAAAAAAAGATGTTTTGTTTTGTTTTTTGAGCAAGCGATTACAAGCGATCTACCTACTCAAAAGTCTTTCGTGTTATTTTCCTCCTTCTTTAGAGAGTGCTATCCTACCATTATTTAGTAGGAACCCCTATCGTTGGATGTGAAGAGACAAGCGCGGGTCATCGTACAGTCATAAAGGCAACTCGTAGGGGCGCTTTAGTAATTTTATCGTAAGGGACTAAAATTATTTACCGAGGCAGCATCGAAGGGTCATCGAGGGACTACGATATTTTTAACCGAGGGTATTTTCTAAAGCGTCCCCACGTTCGAGGGACATGATTGTTTTTGTTCAAAGGCAACAAGTGAGGTTAGCCTAGAGGTGCAAGTGTGAAAAAGTGATTCATGTTCAGTTATTTTAGTCTTGCGATTAGGGCTTTCTATATTTGGTTTTAGATCTTGCCATACAAACCCTAATTACTAGCAAAATAATATAGCAATAATGAAAAGCAGTAAAGTGCGGGAAATAAAAATCCTACGTTATTACAAGACTTCGGGAGCGGGGGTACAAATGATAAAATGGGGGGAATAGAAAGTAAAACCATAATTTAAACTATTACAACCGTAAACAGTTACAATAATCGGAAAAATAATAAAATACGCGACAATAATAAAATACATGAAATTGTAAAAAAGGAAAAGAAAATAGAAAATTGCTTTGTGATCGTTTTGATGAAAAAGTTTGATAATTAACCTACAAAAACCTTAATTAGTTTTAATTAAGAAAAAAAAGAATTAATTAAGTTAAACAAACCTTAAATTGATTTTAATTGGAAAAAGAAGGGTTTAATGATAAAAACCTAAAAAACTAAATTATTGATTTAAAAAAAAAGAAATTAATTTAATAAAAAAAGATTAATTAAGTTAATTAAAAAAACTAAAGTCTAAATTAATTTTAATTTTAAAAAAGAGATTTAATCTAATTATGTTAAAAAAATAATAGTTAAAATAAAATAAAAAAATATGATTGGGCCTGTTATGGAAGAAAATCGGGGGGGTGTGAAAAATAGAATTTGCTAGGCCCAAAACAACAAGCCCAGATCCATGGAGGCTGTGAACAATCTGGTGTGATCAATCACGAGGATGCAACGTGGAACATTGATCTGGAGCGTTGGACTTGAATCCGTGGAGATTTGATGGTGATGGGATGAGGCGCATGGTAGACGCGTTGTGTTGGCTCGCGTGTGATATGCGAAATAGAAAATATGAAAAAAAATTGATTTGGGCCAGGATCGAACCCGCGTATGGGCATAGTAATGACTTAGAGGAAAGCGCGCTACCACTGGGGTGGCTATACATCCTTTTATTTATCTCAATCAATAAATATATAATATAAACAAAGTGCATGAACCAGAGAGACGCTGGAGCCCTAGCTCCGGTCGTCTTCTCTGATTTCCCTTTTCATCAACCTGCAAAAATAAGAGAAGTTAGCAGACCACAAGTACCCTACCCCCCTAAATCGAGGCCCGAGAATTCAATGGGCACTTAGTTTTGATTAAAACACAACAATTAGGGAGCTATGGTCAAGGCAATCTGGATCAGTGTAAACATGGCACATCATGATTCTGACAGCATGAATGTCATGCGATTCACTTTTCCCGCACATGGAGGTCTTATGAACATATTAGAAAGGTTAGTATGCCATAAAA
Source organism: Vicia faba (assembly GCA_948472305.1). NCBI lineage: Eukaryota > Viridiplantae > Streptophyta > Magnoliopsida > Fabales > Fabaceae > Vicia > Vicia faba. The sequence continues at coordinate 22,008 of CATIWC010000499.1, forward strand.
TATGAAATAAATCAAGATACAAATGTTTGAAAAAAACATGCAACATCCATGTGTGCGTGTGAATTCTGGAGGGTTAGGATCATTGTATTGGATCCATTATTACTCTGTACCTCTTCAGGAATCGTTTAGGAGTGAGAGAATGTTTGGAAGATGGCTGTAAACTAGGGTTTGAAGGTTGCCCTAGTTTGATGTTTTTTTGTGATTTTTGGAGAGCTTTTTGAGATAAAGGTTCTGTGTCCCTTTGTATGAGAATGAATGGGAATATATAATGTGGCATTAGGTCAAAGCTATGGGCTTGTTCTTTGTAAGAAAGGCCTATGTTTTATTTCCTTTAATTTTGATTTTTAAATTAATAGAAAAATCAAAAATAAATAAAATAGATCAAATGGAGGTGTATAAATAAGTCTTGAGGTGCACATGAGATATAGGACATGCTTGGACTCTGCAATAATAGCCCAATAGCCCAAAATATCAAGTTTGCTCAATTTGAACTTCATGTATTTGCTCAAAATTTCCCACATTGCATTGGTTATAACTCTCTCAATTTTCATATTTTGAAGGTGATCTTGGACTTTTTGGAAATCTAAAGATGTCCTCTACAATCTCTCTTTTTATCACTTTTGCATTTGGAGACTTTATCTTGATGTAAGTTGCCTTGACAAAAAGTATCTTTTTGTTGACTTTTGAAATGACCTGTATTGGCTCATATCTCTCAAATGAAGCATTTTTTGGACTTGAACTTAGATATACAAAGTTGTATACAATTGAATTTCCTTCAAAATGAGCTTTGGTTAGGAAAAAGTTGATGAAACATGTGAAAGTTATACTTGGTCAAAGTTCAGTTGACTTCTCCTAAGGAAACCCTAATTTGGCAACTTTTGACTTTTGATGATTTGAGGGCTTTTCTTGAGGAATCATGATCAACCATTGATAAAATAATGAATATCACTTCAAAATGTTGATGTTGACCAAATATCTTGAAGTTTGACTACATGTTGACCACATTTGACTTTTTACCCAATACAGTTTATTTCCAGTCATCTGAGCAACTGCCTGAGCAAAATTGTGATGCAAGGCTTGAAACTTGACATGAGCATCCTTGGGGACATATGAAGAACCATGAAAACCACTTGTGACCTTGGAAATCCAATATTCCTCGAGAAATATCAAACCCTAGTTGTGGACCCATTGCTTAGGAGGAGAATTTGTCTGATCAATTCTTGAGCAACCTTGAGCAATTGAGAACCTTAAGAAAAAAAAGGAGGATAAATTTTAGGGTACAACAGATATCATATCGATGGACTTTGTGATGAGTCTGCCTAATACTCCGAGAGGGCATGATGCAATTTGGGTGATTGTTGATAGGTTAACAAAACCAGCTCATTTAATTTCGATTAATATCAGTTTTCCTGTGCCGAAGTTAGCAGAGGTTTATCTCTGCATAATTGTAAAGCTACACGATGTTCCTTCAAGTGTAGTTTCTGATAGGGATATAAGGTTTACTTGTGATTTTTGGAAGAGTTTGCAAGATGTGTTGGGCTCTAAGTTGAGATTGAGTTCCACGTATCACCCACAGACAGATGGCCAGACAGAGAGAACTATTCAATCATTAGAGGATTTGTTAAGAGCTTGTGTTTTTGAGCAAGGAGGTACATGGGATAGTTGTCTTCCACTGATTGAGTTCACTTATAATAATATTTTTCATTCTAGTATCGGTATGGCACCTTTCGAGGCATTGTATGGTTGAAGGTGCAGAACGCCTTTGTGTTGGTATGAATCTAGTGAGAGTATAATGTTCGGGCTTGAAATTATGCGAGAAACTATAGAGAAAGTGAAGTTAATTCGAGAAAATATGAAGAATTTGCAGAGTATAAAAAAGAGTTACCATGGTAAGAGGATGAAAGACCTTGAGTTTCAAGAGGGAGACCATGTATTCTTAAGAGTATCACTGGTAACCAGTGCATGCCGTGCTTTGAAGTCGAAGAAACTGACTCCTCGGTTTACTGTCCCTTATCAAATATCAGAGAAGATGGGGATTATTGCATATAGAATGACCTTGCCACATAAGCTATCGAATTTTCATGATGTGTTCTATATGTTGCAACTATAAAAGTATATTTCAGATCTGTCACATGTGATTCTGATAGATGGTGTACAAGTGCGGGATAACCTTACTGTTGAAGTCCTACCTGTGAGGATCGAGGATCATGAAATAAAGAAACTGAGAGGCAAAGATATTACTCTCATAAAAGTAGTTTTGGGAGGAGATGCTGGAGAGAATGAGATGTGAGAATTAGATAGCAATATGCGAGGGACTTATCCATAGTTATTTGTCTCAACTAACTTTCGAGGACAAAAATATTCTAAGTGAGGGAGAGTTGTAACACTCTGACTTAGTTAGAATTATTTTATTTAAAATAATTAGATGATGTGGTGTATTTTATGCGTTGGTAAATTTTTATGATGTATTGTGATGCAAATTGTGGGAATTAAAGGCTTTAGAAACTATAGAAGTTAAGATGATGGAAGTGTATGACTAAAAGTGTAGCAATGTAGGGGTGTGGTGAGATAAACATATTATTAGTATTATTTGGATTAAATAATAGAGTTATTATTATTTTATAATAATTAAATGGAATTGTTAGTAGAATAATAGAATTCATATTATTTTATTAAATAATTATTTAATGGAAGAAGAGCATAGTTGGGATTAAGTATTAGGGGTCTAGAGATTATTATTAGAAAAATAAGGACGTGAGAGCAGAAGGAAAAAAAATAGAGCGGTTGTAGAACGAGAGAAGAGAAAAGCTAGGGCAAGAAGGATTCCACGACTTTTCGGAGGATTAAAGCTCCGAACTAAGGTAAGGGGGTGAGTGGGTTCTCTAAATGGTGGTTATAACATGAGAGGATAGTGAGGGTTCCTGTTGTACCACAAAATTTGCCCTCCCATATTCTTCAAGATTTGTCAAGATCAATCTTCAAATGGTTCAAGATCTCTCAGAGGGTTGCACGGTCCAAACATCCTCCTAAGCCAGTCAAAACTAGGGTTTTGGTTCTTTCAAGGAGTTTGAGGTTTTCAATGGTTCAATCAAGTCCCATAGGCCTACATACATCCTCAAGCATCTATATGTCAAGTCTCAAGGCTCACAATGTCAAATTGCATAGTCAAAAGCTTCATTTGGTTCACAATCAACTGTAGGGGTAAAATGGTCATTTTGCAGTCAAAAGTCAGAATTTTTGGTCAACATCTTATTTTGAGCTCACAATCATCATTTTATCAAGTCTTGATCATGATTCCACAAGAATGGTTCAAAAATCATCAAGATGCAAAAGTTACTATTTTTGGACAGTAGAAAAGTCAACTGTATTTTGACCAAGGCATAACTTTTTCATGGTTCATCAGAAAAATCCCATCCAATGCTCATTTTTAAGGGGATGACATTTCCTACAACTCATCTTCACATTCCAAGTCCAATAAATGCTCTCATAAAAAGTTATCAATTTCTACATTATAGGTCAATTTCAAAAGTCAACAAAAATGCACTTTAAGTCAAAGACCATAACTTGAGATTGGTAAATCCAAATGACATGGGACAAAAGGCATTGGTTAGAGGACTTCAAGACCTTTCCAAAATGTCCAAGAACATGTTCATATGATCAAAATTGAGCAAGATATGCATTGGAGAAGTTGGGAAATTTTTGTGAATTTGCAAAAGTCAACTTTGCCTAAAACACCTTGTTTTTGCTAATGGGCCTCAAATTGCTCCTTGAAACTTTATCCAAGGCCTATGCACGACCCATTGGGATTATTTGAAATTATTTTATTATTTTTTATTAAATAATTGGATTTTTAATTGATTTTAATTCATTTAATTAATTTAAAATGTAGGAAATACAAAGATTTAAGTTTTCAATCTTTTGGTGAAGCAAACAAGCTCAAGATATGCTGAGAATTTCGTGTGCCAATCAAAGGGACAAAAATCTCCAAGTTTGGCAAGTTTCTTCAATCAAAAAGATTGAAAAATATATGATTGAAAATCAAATATTGAATCATAATTCCATGGATCTTTTATGCAAGATTGTAACCTAATTCAGCTCTACTATAAGTACACAACCTAAACCTAATGCATTGGACGTGAAAGCTCTGCAGAAAAACCATAATCACATTCAAGAAAAATCAAAGAAAAAGTCAAAACTGTTTTCCAGGTTCCAGGCCAATTCAAAGCAATTTGAGGATTCAAACACGTTGCTGGAGGTGTGAGGAACGTTTTGCAATCAAAACCACGCGCTAAGGCTCAAGGAATCATTGTTCACAATCACACGGTTTGATGATTTTTTTCAAAATCGTATTATCCAATTCATGAGCATTTGACGTGATTTTTTGTTTGTTTTGTGTTGTTAGCAATCATACGAAGCTTTTGGCATAGGTTAATTGGATTAAAACATTCAGAATCGAAAGTTGCCATTGATGAATTCTAGGGTTTCTAAGCTTTCAAATTAGGGCTTTATTATCCAGGAAAAATAAGCCTTGAGAGACCCATGACTGAACTCGTGAGAACCATACGAATTCAAAGGACATATCGCGAAATATTTATGCAGCCCCTACGCCTAATCGCTATTATTCGTCGTTCCATATTGTGGGGGTTAAAAACCCCCGCTATCTGTTTGTATTTTGCAGGGACAATCGAAGAAGACGATGACACGTTGATATACCATTGGTCCGTTCAAATCAGGGCGCGCGCATTTTGTTTTATTGCATATTGTTTGGTTTCCTAATATATTATTTGTTGATTACTATACTAACAAAGGCGTGCAGTTGGCTCAGTGGATGGTGCGTTGGCTGGCAACCATTGGGACCTGGGTTCGATTCCCAGGTCCACCCCAAAACCCTTATATTATTTTATTTCATATGTTCACATGCAGGATGCCCAAAAGAGTTTACTATGTGCCTCACGCATCAGCGTGCCATGTGGCCCCAAGCCTGGATCCAATGGCAAAGGATGAGGAACACCATACTCCATGTCAACCAACGCCCAGGACGATTACCAAAGTCAACGCAGGCTTGAGAATAATGGGCCTCAGATTGCTAACAAACCTCCATATTTGGGCCATCACCCCCCTGGTTTCTTTGATTCTTTCCTTTTATTTTCTTTTCCTTTTAATTTCTTTTATTAACTATTATTATTATTTAATTAACTTAATTAATATTTTTTATAATAAATTCAGAAACCTAAAATATTATTTATTTTTATTATTTATTAATTTCACTATTAATTATTATTTTGTAAATAAATACTAACAAATAAATTTAGTTTAATTAGGTTTAACTTTGACTCTTTTTTTCACAATAAATAAAATCAATCTAGAATTAGGTTTTTTTTCTTTTGACAATTTTAATCCTTTTTATTTTATTTTCATTAAAGACCTAAAAAACTAAAAAAATACTTTTTTCTTGTAATTATTTAATTAATTAGAATTAGGTTTAATTAAATGCAAAAAGGACAAAATTCCATTCTTTTCTCAAATAAAGGGTCAAAACCCTAAGGACGTCCCCGATTTAATTTCTATCGCGCGCATATTATTTTTTGATTATATTTATGTAACTGCTCAGAGGATGTAATAGATAATTAGGACTTTTATCGCTTTCTTTAATTTCTCGCATTTGTTTTCAAGGGTTATGTTTTTGGCGATGTAAATACCTGACGCCTTGTAATAGCATAGATTTACTTTCCGCAATTTATTTTCCGCATAATTTGTAGTTGTTTAGTTATTGGCATGCATTTTTGGTAAAACCAGGTGTGTGAATGTCATGACTGATGTCATAACATTCTAGTTTATTAGGTACTGATTTATTAGGTACCTTTGTAGAAAATTTTTGTCATACAGGTGCTGCTGTTTATGAGTGTGTATCTGAGCATTTTGCAAAAAGATCACATTTACCAAAATCAGTAGACAGGAATTCAGATGTCATAACAAATGTTAAGACATCCTGTTCTGAACTAACAGTTATGCAGTTTGGGTAATTCTGAGTTTTTTCAGGAAAATGACTCAGTCTTTCCAGAACAGAAAATCTCGTGGACTTGGGGTTAATCTAGCTCAACCCTAACCTAGTTGATAAAGTCCTGTGACCAAGTCTTAAGGTCAAACGGAATTAACCCTAGCTTTTTGTGGAAACCCTAACTGAAGATGCAGCTGCTATATATTCAACAGGGCTGCTGTTTTGGAATTCAATCCCTTTTTGACTGAAGATCATTTAGAAGCTGTATAGCTTTAACTATTGTAATCCAAGCAAGTATCATTGTGATAAGTGACTTGGAATAGGTTTTAATTGTAAGGGTTTTGTATCACTCAAAGCTTTGAAGCAAGAGTGTTTTGTGTCTCTTGACTAAAGCTTTGAAGCAAAGTCAAGTTAGGTTTATGTATCACTCAAAGCTGTGAAGCAAGAGTGTTTGTGTTGCCTGATTAAAAAGCTGTGAAGCATGATCAAGTGTATGTTTTGAAGAGTGTCTTCATCAATTCATTAGTCAATTGTTTTAAGTATCACTGCTGTGATTGAGGGGGAGTGAGTAGGAACTCAGGTTTAAGTTGTTCTTAGATTGAAGTTGCATTGGGTAGGTCTTAAGTGAAGGAGATAAACTGGTTGGTTTATTCCTGAATTAATATCTCTTATAGTGGATTTCCTCCCTGGCTTGGTAGCCCCCAGAGTAGGTGTTGTTGCACACTGAACTGGGTAAACAATTGACTGTGTTCTTTACTGTTTTTGTATTTACTGTCTTATAGAAAGTCAGATACGGTGTCATAACATTGAACGTGACATTGAGTATCTGCAGCCAGAATTTCACAATTATTAACTGTTAACTATGCATGATAAGACTTGCCTGAAAAATAAAATTAACTCGTAGCTCACCATAATACTTGTGCAAAGATAATATAAACTGAACTTGACACACATGCACATGCCACTCCTAGGGTACGTCTCACTTGGTTTCCTCGACGTGGTCATTAAGTATAGGGTGTTTTAGAGGTCGCCCTCCTGTCTAAAGATCTAGTTGCCTCGAAACGGTTGCCTCGGATAAAAAAGGATCTAGGACATTAGGGTTACCGCTAAGGCGTCCTACTATTGCTTTGGTGACCACACATGTCCCTATAATCGAATTGACCCGAATAACTCCAACGATGGTGCTACCTACTTCTCAATAGTGGGATAGTACTGTCTAAAGGACTCTTACACAGCTTAATTCCTTAGAATAGGTAGATTTCTCCTGGGTACTTGCTCTTTCAAAAAACAAAAACAACTTTTCGCACTTACACTTTCAAAAAGTTTTCAAACAAATACTTCATACACTCTTGAGGACGGATACAAGAGTTACCTAGAAGTTTTCAAAACAAACTTTTTCAAACCCACAATCACAAAAGAAAGCAAACTTTTGAAAACACAATGAGCAAGTACCTAAGAGCCCGTGGATAACCACGGATAGAAAGGGTGCTAACACCTTCCCTTTCTATAATCTACCTCCCGAACCGAGAAACATCTCGAAAAGGAATTTTTTTATGCTTTTGTCCTTTCCTTGTTGGAGAAAATAAAAGACGGTGGCGACTCTTGCTTACCGCGACATTTCGCGAACCAGCATTTCAAAACAGTCAGTTCTATTTCCACCGATCACAGAACTGGCGACTCTGCTGGGGACCATTAATAAGTGAGGTGTACCTTAGGATTAGATAATTCTATGTTTTCAATTGTATGCCTTGATTGCTTTTATATTTGTGGGCTTGCATTAGAGTTTCATAGATCCTAACCCGGATCTGAGGATACCCTTTAGAAGTAGCAACAAACTGTGAGGGAACTGTGCGGGGTATACCGACACGGTTGAAGCAGTTGCTACGTTGATGTGGCACTTTGGTGAGTACCGGTAACCCTTGAGTCAAGTCAAGGAGAGTACGGGGCCGCCGCGTGGTGTCGTGAAGCATCAACTGACCTTAGGAACCTTACTTGACCATCCTGGCCTCTTTAGGGGTAGTGAGATGACCGACTTTGGTGCAGTCCGAAGTTGGTAGATACTCGATACTACACTCATTAAGGGTTGTTTTCTTGGAATATTTTGATCGCCAGTTCAGTGGCTAAATCAAAACAATGAACATAGAAAACAATCCAATGATATTGAGCTCCTTAGAACCCGGTTACTATTTTCTAGGACAGGTTTGAGCCAACTAACTTCAAGAGGGTAGTACCTAAACTTCATGTTGGCCTAAACTCTAAGGGCTGTCTCGTGTGACTTGTGTGCCTTCAAACTTGAACTACTTGCCTATTCTTGTTATCTGACAACATGGGTTCCTTGCAGGTTTTGTTTACAGTCCTTAATCTGGGCTTATAACAGGGTTTACTTACATCACTCCACGCATAGCATAACATCATACCATCATACCATTGCATACATCCTGCATAAGGACTAATCCATTTCAAGGATCTCAAGGGTTTGTGATGTAGGTCATGATGAACCAACTGGCTAGCAAGGGGCAAAAGGGGATTTATTTTCCTCTAGCCAATGTTGTTTGGAGATCAAAACATGATAACTTGAGTCAGGGGCTATGACCCACTCGATATGGTGAGCTTTGACTCTTGAAGAAGGACTCTCAACAACATGAAGTTCCTTCAATCAAGCTACCAGATTCAAATTCTAACAATTTTCTTGTTTACCCTGCGAGATCCTTGAAAACATTGCATGCATATCATACATATCATTGCATTACAGGTACCCTTTTTACAGGTCACTTATCTTCTTCGCTGTTTATTTCAGCAATCATCATGTCTTCTGAACCTACTACTGAATAAGCTATCAAGGCCCTCCAGGCCCAGAACGCCCAATTCCAAGAGTTGGTCATGAGCTTAGCCCAGGGTCAACGGGAGTTGAAGACTCTGATTCTGAAGAAGAAGAAGAAGAAGAAGAAGAGGACTGTGTTGTTCAACACTGGACGGAGGTTTGGAAATGGACTACAAAATGAGGCTGATCTGGCTACTTCCTCTGTAGGGAAAGACAGTCCCCAAGAGAGAAGGGTTCCTAGTCCCGAGGTCTCCGACAACGAGACAGATTATAATGATGAACAGTACCCTCCCGCGGAGGACAGGTACAAACAACTGGAGGACCGCTTAAGTGCTATGGAGATTCAACATGTGCCCGGGTTGGACTTTGGAGACCTAGGCTTATCCTCTGGGGTGGTGATCTCTCACAAGTTCAAGGCACCGGCTTTTGCAAAGTACGACGAAGCTTCCTGTCCTAAGCTGCACCTCTGATGGTATGTGAGGAAGATCCAACCGTATACAGCTGACAAGAATTTGTGGATCCATTTCTTCCAGGATAGTCTTTCAGGGACTCAACTCGAATGGTTCTATCAGCTGGATGGAGCCAGTATTCGTAACTGGGAGGACTTGGCTACTGCGTTCTACAAGCAGTATCAGTATAATTCCGACCTCGCTCCTACGCGTACCCAACTCCAGGGTATGTCACTAGGGACGGGTGAAGGATTTAAGGAGTACGCTCAAAAGTGGAGAGACCTTGCTGGAAGGGTGCAGCCACCTCTAACTGACCGTGAACTTGTGGATATGTTTCTGGGGACCCTGTCTGGTCCATTCTTCAACCATCTGATTGGGAATTCTTCTGCTGGGTTTACAGACCTTATCTTGACTGGTGAGAGAATTGAAGCTGGTATCAAGTCTGGGAAGATACAGAAGGGTGACTCCTCGAACACTGAGAAAAAACCATTCAAGAAAGAATCCAGTGTTGTCTATAGTTTAAGAGGGCAGAATAGGTCCGAGCACTGCCAAGCTGTCAACGCGGTAGTTATTTCAAAACCGGCCAATGATCCTCAACATCGCAACCAACAAAGGGAGGAAAGACCTAGAAGGCAGTTCACTCCCCTCAGCATGACCTTGTCCCATATATTGCCACAGTTGCTGAAGACCAATTTGGTAACTCTATGGGACCCTCCTAAGAATCCCAACAAGACACCTTCAAGGTATAACCCCAATGCCCGCTGCGCTTATCATTCTGACAGCCCGGGGCATGCTACAGATGATTGTTGGACTTTGAGGAACAAGGTTCAGGACCTAATCGATGCAAAGGAGGTCAAGTTCGAAGCGCCCGAGACTCCCAATGTGATCACTGCTCCCTTGCCAAAACATGGCTAGGATTGAAAAAACTTTTGTTCATTCGAATGTTCAAGTTGTATTTTTCTTTGATTGTTCAAACATTTATTCATGTCAAACGTTGTTATTTCATTAATGCATCGCATATGTCTGTTCTGAATCAATATATTCGTATTCACTATATCCAAACTGCTTTCATTTTTTGTGATGTTCAACTCTTGATTAATAATTCTAAGCCTTTTGAGGGAGGATGACGAAAACGATACCACGATCTTTACAGTATGCTTTTGAACAGACCCCGTTGATGAAGTACAGGCATTGTTTCAAATCCTAAACAGTGGATTTATAAGGAAGATAATCCCTCGTCAACCCCTTTGAGCCAAAGAAGTTGGAGTTTTTCTTTTCGCAAAAATTAAAAACCCTTAACTATAACCTGGGGCAGGGTAGTTCTCTTAGTTGATCCAAGTGCACAATAAATGGCACCAAAGGAGTCCTTCCAAAACAAAAGACAGCGATGGTTCCGAATAATCATAAAGACAGGCAGTCATTATCTCTCATAAATAAAAGCCCATTAAGTCAAAACCTATGAAGGAGACTTACACAAAACTGGGGCATCCCGCTGACTGTAATCACAAAAGAAACAGTTCAGGCAAAAAAAACAGGGATAACAAAATCAAAGAAAGAGGTCCTACAAACCCTCAACAAAAAAAATGACTGCCTATTCAAAATAAAACTTTCAGTATCCGAACCATCACCGGAATATCAGAGCAAAGACTCGAACAAGGTCTAACGCACGATTAGCTGAGTTTAGGATCGAAGAACATCACGAAGAGCGGGTGGGTAAAAATAAAATTTGAGCCTTTATCCTTTGTTTCTTAAACCGTGAACCAGGCCACGTTATAACCCTTAAAAAGTCCTAGCTGAAGCATGGGTTAGTTCGAAAGCATACTGTTACGAAAGGTATCCTGACTCCTGTAGGGCTCGCTGTAAAATCCTGAGTTGACATCACATTTTACAAAATTTGCTTGTTTTACTAAAAAAATGCATTTTCAAAAACTTCAAGACAGACATAAGCTTTGCATTCTTAAAATAATATTGTTTGCATATGACTATTTGTTCAACAGCAGAGAAATTCGCACGATATCCAGTGAACAAGAATCTTCTCAACAAAAGGATCACATCAAATGGAAAAACACTTCCAATCAAGGGGCACGGCATGAGCATTGTCTATCATCTGGGGCAGTCAAGTCAAGATTCAAGGAATCTCTCAAGATGCCAAATAGCCAGGGGCAAATCTCCATCTGAATCACTTGGGGCGTTGGACATAAATTCCAGCAACGAATCTTGCATGATCAAACATCTTCTGGTAGTATGGCAACACAACACTACTGACAGTGACAACTCCCTACATCCTGAGAGCATGGACATAGTCAAAAAAATCTACGCCTAATCAAAGACCCGCTAGGTCGACTGACCTAGGCAAAAATAAGGGCTTCCCGGCGAACCAAAAGGGTTCAGGCAAAATAAGGGATGAAAATAAAAAATTTGTACACCCGGCAAGTCGAAAACCTGAAAAGGAGGCTTGGGCAAAAATGGGTATCCCGGTGGACTGAAAACCCGAAAGGGCGGTCCAGGCAAAAATTAGGGATCAAAGCGTACGAATATGTCCCATCATCTCGTCACTTGTCTACCAGAAGAAGATTTGTCATTCGGCGGTTATCAAGCTCCTCATAGGCTTTCTTCTCCCGCAGAAACTGGGGCAATAGGAATCGTCCGAATTGTACAAGCTGCTTTGTCCTCCAGGTACCAAGCTATGTTCAGCTGAAGAATATGACCAGGATACCTTCACTCCCTGCAGAGTAAGACAAGATTCGGAAATACTCTCCCCGAGCAGAGTTGGTCTCCCATTAGCCTCGAAAAGGCACAGCATCCCTAGCAAGTCAGCAACGCTCTCCCCAAGCAGAGTTAGTCTACTATTGTTTACCTTGGGTTTTGGTAAACAACCGCTGATCCTCCAAATGGTTACTTATTTGGTTACTCGCAGGATCGATCAGATTGATCCTAGGACATAGGTTGATTTTGAAGTTTGATTGAATTGGATAAGGCTTTAAATAAATTGCATAAAGGAAAGACTTGGTAAAATAAACAAGGCTTAAAGTAAAAGGTTCGACAAGAATGTAAAGAGGAAAGCAAGTAAATTTCTGGAAAAGTAAATGACTTTAATTGATAAAATTGGTGTTTCACACATACATTTCTCAACAATTCTTTCTCACACGCTGGGTACTCGAATCTATATGAGTGACTTTGTATAGAATTGTGAACACCCGCGAGAAACTACATGTCTACTACTATTTATACTAAAACATCCCAAGTAACCGTCGGGCAGTTACACTGCTTCGAGATCAATCCACTTGGCACGTTCTCCATGCTCGACGCTCCAGATCCTTGCACGTTTGCACGTGGTAACTGCTGGAAACCGTTTTCCCTCCAAAAGCTTGAATTTCAAACTGCTCCACTCTGAATCATCAAACACTTTCGTCAAGAGACATCTTCGACGAGAAACTCCTTCGACGTCGAAGGCAACCAGCCTTCTTCCTTGGAAGATATCTTCTAAGTACTTTGCCATCTTTCGACGGGCACTTCGACAGACTTAGCCAGTCGAAAACATCTTTCAGCTTTTGATGGTTGACATTGATAAAACAAGAGTGTCGAATTTAGGAGCCAACAAATTGCCCCCCAAGAATGCCTTATTTCGACTCTGACAGAAAAAGGCATTCTTTGAAAACGCCATTCGACACTTGTCTTTTTATGCTTAGTCACAAATTAACTTGTGCACTTTTTGTTGTTTTCTACCAACTATTGGCAATCCCAAGAAAACCATCATTATTCCGTACCTAGGACGTCACTTTCAGTACGGCGTGCAGTACCAAACGTCATTTCAGAATTTGTCATTATGACCATTCCCAAAAACGAGGACGCATGCTGCGTCCCTCTATTTCTGCAGAAACGACTAAATCAACAGGGGGATGCCACGCGTCCCACTAACTCCTGCAGCATTAAATGGCATTTAATGTCCTCGTTATTGGGGATTTTTCCCCACTACTATAAATAGCAGCAAGTACCCCATTGTGGGACTTTTTACGCCATCTAGCCTTTCAAACTTCTCTGTTTTCATACAAGCTTGTTATCTTTGCAGAAACTCTTCCTCTTTCACTTTGTCCTCAACCTCATTTCAAGCTTAACACTAATCCATGGCATCTGGTTCTACTGCTCCCAGTGCTAACGCACCAACTGAACATGCTAAACCCAAGGTTTTCGTCACTGCTCCGGTAGTAAATTCTACAGGTAAACGAAGGGTTCTTGAACCTTCTGACATCGCCGTTCGCGATGCTTACTCGCGCCACTTGATGATCCCGGTTGGATACTCCAACCAGATCTTTGCAATGTCTGGCCCCATGAATCCAAGTATCTCTGAGGCTCTGAAGATCAAGAGCTATTTCCCGATAGTCGAGAAACTCAAACCAGTCGCATGCGCCAAGAAAGACGCAGAAGACAATGAAGACCCTGCACGTGAAAAAATCGACCTCCGCTTCTTCAATAGAGGTGTTAGGGTCTTCAGGTCTTGCCCTAACCTTACCTCCGATTATGTTGCTTGGCTAACAAAGATGGAGAAGCACCAAACTCCGATCTGGAAGGATATGGGAATCTTCGACCTAGTGATGCTGTCGAAGACAGGTTTGAACTACTCCCCGGAGATGCTGATAGCTTCACTGTTGTTCTGGGACTACTCCCACTTTACTTTTCATCTTCCCTGTGGGATGCTAACCCCCACACTCTTCGATGTGGCCGCTATTACTGGCCTTCGACCCACCGGGGATTACTTCAATCCGGAGGAGATGTCGGAGGACCAAATTGGCTTCTCTGAGACCAAACCAACATACACCACTTTCATCAACCATTATCATGACAAGTCGACAGATGCTGTGTCGGATGTCGAACACATAGCGTTTCTAGCCTTATGGCTGACTCGCTTTGTGTTTTGCTCGAAGTCTCTACAGGTGACCAAAAAGATGGTCACTCTTGCTACTCAACTGCATCACCGCCAAAACATCTGTTTGGCAGAACTGATTCTGGCTAGCCTCTATGATTCGATCAGCAATGGGGCAACTCTTCTGAAACATATCGAGGACAGGGCCAGTTTGCTACTCGCTGGGCCTTTTTGGCTACTCCAACTGTGGCTCAATGCCACTTTCGAATCTTTCTTGCCCAAGAAGGTTCAGATAAATGAACAGGCTCCAGCGATAGCGAATAGACACGTCGAAGGAAACAGGCTGGCTCTGTTGACACCTATGGAAGATGGACTGGAGTTTCAGCAAACCTTCACCAACTTCGTTCTAATGTTTGCTCGAAGGAAGGAGTTTGTTTCAACTATGGCTCCATTTGCCCGACGGCAAGTGGGTCCAACATGGTTCACAAGGCCACATCCAAGGGCGTCGAGTGGTCCTAATGTTGACGAACACACAATACTGTGGGAGGCGTTCCTTACACCAAGGATCATGCCTCTTCGATTCAAGAGTTCTAAGACTCATCTGAGTCTGATTGCATACCAACCAAACCTGGTATCTCGCCAGTTTGGTATTATCCAAACCCTACCTTCTCCGATTTTTCAAAGAGAGAAGTCAATGTTGTACTTCTGCAATGATTACACAGAAGAAGCTGCCATCAAGCATATCGGAAGATATGCTGGTCGAACAGTCCTCTCGTTGTTTGACTACCAGCTCAATTTTCTTTGTTCACCATCCTTCGAGGAGTGGTGGAAAAGCTATTATGCTGAGTACTTCTTCGACGAGAAGGACTTCATGGATGAGCTGCAGAAGTCTTTTGTCCTTGTGTTGGACAAAATAAAGAAATGTAAGTTCATGTTCTCACATTACTTTTTGTCTTTTTCGACTGCTAGCCTGTTAATTTTTCATCTGCTTTCAGTTGTTCGAAAGCCTGTAGCCAAGAAGGCTACAGAAGGCCAACAAGGAGGAGGCCCTTCAACAAAACCTCCACCGCCGGCGAAGACTACAGCGCCGGCGAAGACCACAAGCAACCAACAGGGGGAAGGCTCTTCGAAGAAGCCTTCTATATCGGTAACCAGACTTTCTTCATTTTCCTTCTGGCTTTCGATTTTTGATTTTCGATGCAATTATTCAATCGAATTCCTATTGGTTTCCTAGGCACCTTCGCCCAAGAAACGGCCAGCACTGGTGGTCGAATCTGGGAGCGATGAAGAAAGTGATTCCCCTCCTGCCCCTCTAAAGAGGCGAAAGTTGACGAAGGATGCTTCTGTTCCTGCTCCTGCTCCTGAAGGTCGAACCGTCAGAATAAAGGTTGCTGTGAGAAAGCCTAGGCCACCTCCAGTGATCATCGAGGAGCCAACTGAGGAGGAACTAAACATTCTTCTTAACAAACCTGTCGAAAGTGACAATTCCAGCCCTGGGGCTGAAGCTAATCCACAGGTAATCCCTTAGATCTTTTTATAATTTAGGTATAGATACCCATATTCGATTGTGTCTCTTTCGATCTCTGAAGATTTGTCTTCTTTCCCTTTTCAGGACACTACTGAAAGTTCTCCGCCAAGGACCTCAGAAACGCTGGAATCTGCTGAACTTAGCAGGCCTCAGGAAAAAGGCTTGGGCAATGACGAAGCCCATACTGAGAATGAGGCCAATGCTGAAACGGTAGAGAAACCAACAGAGGAACCTCTGGTGGAGGAACAACAGCCAGAAACGGTTCAGGTGGTGGATCTGTCAGAAGAGAATCATGAAGAAAGGGACCAAGGCAATGATGGCGAAGAAAATCAAAATGATGCCGACGAAGAGAACCAAGGTGGCACTGGCGAAGGACACCAGGGTGACGCTAGCGAAGAACACCAAGATGACGCTGGCGAAGGGCCCCAGGGTGATGCTAGCGAAGAACCACAAGTCGACGCTGGTACTGCCCCAGTCCGAGTCGAAGAGCAACCAGTCGAGGCACCTAACACTCAAGAACCTCAAACCCAAGACAATGTTGTTGCAAGGGTTACCTCAACGAAGCACAGGTCGAAAGAGGACTTGGAACTCTTGAAACAAACTGACCCTGTTAGCTACCTCAATGCAATCATCGAGAGCAAGAGTTCGTCTGACGCTAGTCAGGAAGTTCCTACCCTGTCGGGGAAGTCTACTGAAACTTCTCCCCTTGATGATGCTTTGGCGAAGGTTAAGGCCCAGTTCTTCAAGAGGGACTTGATGAAGGCTTTAGAGGGGGACCCCACTGCTCCATCATGCTTGAAAGAGGTCTTGAATGCTGTCGACTTTGAAGCTGTAGCCCCAGAAGTCTCAGGCTTGATCATGGAGTTACACTCTATGATTGATCAAGTCTCAGCAGATTACAGGCGCCAAAGGGGGTTTAACAGTCAGCTTGAGGTGTTGTATGGCAAAAGCTCCTCTGCGTGGACTGTTGTCTCAGATTCGACTTCTCGAATTGCGGAGTTGTCGAAACAAAAAGCGTCTGCGCAGGAAGAAGTCGATGCCATTGATCGAGAGAATGCTTCCTTCCGGGCACAAATCGCAGAAATAGAGGCGAAGATAAACGCCAACACTGTACGCAAGGAGGAACTTCTTTCGACCATCTCAGACACTGAGAGCCAAACTGAGATCAAACAAGGCCTGGAATTCGCTGAGAGGGCCCAAAGCCTCGACGCTCAGATTGCCAAACTAGTGCAGGAAAACTCCTGGTGCAAGAAGAGGTTGGAGCTGCAGCAAGCCAAGTATCTTCGACTCAAGAACTCTCTTACCTTTTGATTGATTCTCTTTTGTAACCATATTCTGTAATCGTTATTCGACAACAATTGCCATCTTGGCTGAAATTTATAAAATTTCTATTTTGGCATTTTTATGGTTAATTTAGACTTGTTCTTTTATTATTTTATTTTTATCTCTTGAAGTATAGGTTTGTATTTTTTCAAATATTTACCATTTACTCTCAAGAGCCTTTTATCTCCACTTAACTCTTCGACTTCATAGGCTCCACCAGAAAAAGTTTGGATAACTCTGAAGGGTCCTTCCCATTTGGGTGACCATTTCCCCATGCTTCGATCTCTCCGATCCATGGGAAGAATTACCTTCCAAACTAGTTCTTCAGGCAAAAATACCTTAGGTTTTACCTTTTTATTATAAGAGTCTTCTACTCTTTTCTTCTGAAGCCTGAGTAGGTCGAGAGCGTGTAATCTCTCTTCGTCTAAATCCACCAGTTCATCTAACATCATGTTCCAATAAACTTCAGAAGGAATATCATAATGCCTCTGAACCCTTGCAGATTGAAGACAAATTTCTGCTGGCAACACTGCATCATGGCCAAAAGTTAGCCTATACGGTGTTGTACCATTGGCTTCTTTTGGGGACGTTCGACAAGCCCACAGAATCTGGTCTAGGGTCTTATGCCAATTCTTTGGTTTCTTCCCAACATGTTTCTTTATCAAGCCAATCACCACTTTGTTAGCTGCTTCGACTTGACCATTCACCTGTGCATAATAAGGCGTTGATGTTAGGAGTTTGAAACCTGTTTCCTGAGCAAATTCCTGCATCTTTCGACCAGTGAAAACTGACCCTTGATCAGTTGTTATTGTCTCAGGAATTCCATATCTAAAGATAATGTTCTTTTGAATAAATTCAATGACATTTTCTTGGTCCACATTGACTAAAGGGACAGCTTCGATCCACTTAGTAAAATAATCAATGCCTACCAATATGTGTTTCTGACTCTTTGATGATGCTGGTCGAATCTCTCCAATGAGGTCCAACGCCCATCCTCTAAAAGGCCAAGGCTTCACTATCGAGTGAAGTTCGCTTGCTGGTACATGTTGGATGCCTGTATGAACTTGACACTCTTGACAACCTTTGGCGAACTCAACACAATCTTTCAGCATAGTGGGCCAATATAGTCCTTGTCGAAACAACAACCATTTCATCTTATGGCCTGCTTGGTGAGCCCCACATGCCCCAGCATGCGTAGTCGAAAGGGCTATGTATGCTTCAGTCTCACTTAAACATTTCAGCAACACCCCTTCAGGCGTCTTCTTGAATAACTCATTACCCATGAGTACAAAACTCAACGCCCTGTATTTTGTTTTTCGTTCTGTCGAAGCTCCTGGATTTTGAAGATAGTCCACAATAGGTTTCCTCCAATCTTGCTCTGAAGAGTCCGAAGATTCGATTCCTGTATCCAGCCAGGGCACATCTATCAACTACAACATTTCCAGACTCGATTCCTGTATCTAGCCAGGGCACGTCTGAAGAGTTCAAAGATTCGATTCCTGTATCCAGCCAGGGCACATCTATCAACTACAACATTTCCAGACTCGATTCCTGTATCTAGCCAGGGCACGTCTGAAGAGTTCAAAGATTCGATTCCTGTATCCAGCCAGGGCACATCTATCAACTGTCACGTTTCCAGACTCGATTCCTGTATCTAGCCAGGGCACGTCTGAAGAGTCCGAAGATTCGATTCCTGTATCCAGCCAGGGCACATCTATTAACGACTATTTCCAGATTCGACTCCTGTATCCAGCCAGGGCACATCTGTGAGCAATCAATTGTAGATTCGATACCTGTATCCAGCCAGGGCACATCTATCAACTACAACATTTCCAGACTCGATTCCTGTATCTAGCCAGGGCACGTCTGAAGAGTTCAAAGATTCGACTCCTGTATCCAGCCAGGGCACATCTGTGAGCAATCAATTGTAGATTCGATACTTGTATCCAGCCAGGGCACATCTATCAACTACAACATTTCCAGACTCGATTCCTGTATCTAGCCAGGGCACGTCTGAAGAGTTCAAAGATTCGATTCCTGTATCCAGCCAGGGCACATCTATCAACTGTCACGTTTCCAGACTCGATTCCTGTATCTAGCCAGGGCACGTCTGAAGAGTCCGAAGATTCGATTCCTGTATCCAGCCAGGGCACATCTATTAACGACTATTTCCAGATTCGACTCCTGTATCCAGCCAGGGCACATCTGTGAGCAATCAATTGTAGATTCGATACCTGTATCCAGCCGGGGCACATCTGCATAAGGAGATTGAAGATCAAACACCTGTAACAAGCCAGGAAAACATCCGTCTTTCTCAAATATACAAATTTCTCGCTAAGGAATCTCTTATGCGATCGACGCTTCCAAATGGCATCTATAAGCCCATTCCCGACAAGGTTCTGTCACGTCTCCGGATGGCATCTGTAAGCCCATCTCCCTATCTACCGCCTCTCCAAATGGCATCTATAAGCCCATTCCCATTGCTGATACTCTACTAGGCGAGTGCAAATTTTCGGGCACTCTGGTGTCCAATCTCCTTTTACCCTCGAGTCGCGAAAGGCAAACTCGCCAATCTAACTCTTCAGGTTCAAGAAGATTGAACAGGGGCAACTGTTGTACCCCAAAATTTGCCCTCCCTTTCTTCAGGAAACCATCTTAGATTTTTCAAAGTCCCCTGGAACAAATCCAAGTCCTGGGTTATCCTTTTGCCCAAGCAAGCCACTTACAAGAGCAAGATGATCTCACAAACTCCGGGAACAACGCTTCCATCTTGAGGAAAATCAAATTCTAAGTGCTTAGAATGTTTCTTTAAAATAAGTGTTTTTTAGAAAAAATCAGCGCTTCAAAACTTCTGGACCCATTCCAGATGAAGACGGTCAGAAGTTGCAAGCTTGGCTCAGCGTGGTCAGAAGTTGGCTCTTCAGCAGTTATATCAGTTCAATCAGAAGTTGTAAACGTGGTTCAGAGTGTAAGCCTCAAACAGAACATGCCCCTTCAGCAGTTACACAAGCTCAGTCAGAACTTGCTAAAGGAATGCAAGAGAAACATGAAAGTATAAAGGCTCCTTCAGAACAGGTTGAAGTCAGAAGATGAAAGGTCAGAGGGATAGGTGTCACATTGATACAGAATCTCTAAGTCCAGATTGTCCAGAAGTAGACCCAAGGAACATACCAGAAGACCAGGAAAATTTCCAGAGCTTGCTAAGACAACAGGTAGCCAAGGCCAGAGCATGGTTTACGCTGCTGATTCAACAACCAGAATGTTGGTATTGACAGGTCTTGTCACCATTTAATGCCCATTAATGCTTCCAACCACTCCTGAGCGATCACGTGTGGCTTGGAAAATGCTTTTGCACAGATTCTGGCATGGGTCTTCACGCCACCGCCCATTTCAGAGGTCACTTCCCCCAATCCACGCCTGCTGCTGCTACCTAGGCTGAAAAATAGCTGTTATCACAACTTCCCAGGAATTTCTGTCAAAGAACCAGTTCAAACTCTGTTGGCGCCTTAAATGTTCAAGATATCCACAAGAACTTTGCCTATAAATAGAAAGCTTTCACCACTGCAAAAGATGTTCAAGAAGTTCAAGAAAAGAAACAGAAAAATTGCTAAGAGAGAAACGAAACTCCTAGCAACACAACATTCTGAAACTCTGCCAAAATTTCCAGCCTTGTGTCATAACTTTAAGTTTCTCACCTTCAACTTCATCAAACACCCAGCCCTTTTTTCTGTAAACCAAAAACGTTCTTTCCAAACTTCTGACCCTATACACGTATACGCCTTCACTTCCCTTTTCCCAAATCTGTCCAAAACACCACCAGAACCAAAAGCTAACTTTCACCCACCATTTTCCAGAAAGTCAGGTAAGCACCTGCTGACCCTCACCACACTGTTAAGCATCATCAGCTGTGCATATTCAAGTAACATAATGTAAATATTCATGTTATTGTTGTTTATGTTCTGAGGACTCTCATACCTCAGAACGTTCTGAGCCAGTTTAGGACCTGCCTGTGACCTTGGTGATTCTGACCTCTGAGACATTTTGCTATTTTGCTGGATCTGTTCCAAATATGTTTTCTGTTTTGTGGAGTAACAACAGGATTGCAGATGTTCTGATTAGTGCAGGAAAAAGCCAAGTGCTGACTTTGACGTTAGCACATCTGAAGCCTGTTTTGCTGTCAATAACATCAGAACCTCTGAGAGTTATTGCCTTTTCAGCAGAATCTGAACTTCTGGGTTCTCCACTAACAAACTTATGTCTTGCAGCGCAGGGAAATCAGAACTTCTGGTTTCCCCACTAACAAGGGTCTGTTTTGCAGGTTCTAGAGTCAGAAGTTCTGACTCATCCAGTTTCACCAACAGGTTGATCATCTGACAGCGGATCTGGGTCAGAACTTCTGATGGCCTCCCAACAGCGCGCAGGCTCCCTCCCTCTCTCTATATATCTTGTTTTCCGCTATTTTCTTTTTTGTCTATTTTTCTCGTTGAACCCCCCATGTACAAATGTGTATCCCCCTCCCCTAACTATTGTAATAGCGTAGGATTTTACATTTCCGCTTCTTATTGCTAGTAATTAGGACATGTATGGCAAGATAAAACTCAATGAAATAGAAAAACCTAATTCAAAGAAGAAAAAAAACTCTTGTATGCAATAAAACACACTTGCACACTAACACCCCTAGGGTTATATCCACTTGTTGCCTTTCAAATTGGGCCATATTGCATGTTAGGTCTCTTTGGGCAAAACAAACAATTTAAAAGATCATGGTCCCTTGATAATATTTTTTTCAAAACAAAATGATCAAGTCCCTTAAAGAAAATGCCCAAAGATACTTGGCACCATTGCAATTATGGTCTAAACGATGACCCGCGCCCGTCCCTTTCACATCCTAACACAAGATTGTCCACCAAATACAATGATGGAATAAACTTGTTAAAAGGGTTAAAACATAGCAATAATCTTTTGAGAAATTTAGGAGTAGACAACCTCTTAGTTACTTGAATCAAACTTGCAAAACAAAACACTTGCCTAATTTCAAAATCACACATCACAACACTTTCAAAACAAACTTTCAAAAACAAATGAAAACCTTTTCAAAAGACATACACCTTTGTATACATCCCAACATGGATCATTACAAAGGTTGCCACTACATTGGCCTCTTTTCAAAACATTTTCAAACCCACACACAAAGCACCATTTCAAACAAATTGAAAACAAAAGGCAAGTGATCTAAGCAAGTAACTAAGAGCCCATGGATAACCATGGATAGAAAGGGTGCTAATACCTTCCCTTTCTATAATCTACTCCCTGAACCCAAGAAAACATCTCAAAGGTTTTTGGCTGTGCTTTTTAACCTTTCCTTAGGATAAAATAAAAAGTCGGTGGCGACTCTTGCTCAACCGCAACATTTGCGAATACAAACGCAAACCTCAAGTCAGTTCTCCCACCGTATCACAGAACTGGTGACTCTGCTGGGGAATGAACTTAAAAGTGGAGTAACCTTAGGGTTTAGATCACCATTGTTTTCAATTGCTTGCTTTGTTTGATTTTACATTTGTGGGCTTTGTATCGGAGTTTTATAGATCCTAACCCGGATCTGGGGATACCTTCTTAGAAAGTAGCGACAAGGCTGTGAGGGAACTGTGCGGGGTATACCGACATGGTTGAAACAGTCTGCTACGTTGATGTGGCACTTTGGTGTGTACCGGTAACCCTTGAGTTCAGTCAAGGAGAGTACGGGGCCGCCGCGTGGTGTCATGAAGCATCAACTGACCTTAGGAACCTTAATCGAACCATCTTGGCCTTTTTAGGGTAGTGAGATAACTGACTTTGGTGCAGTCCGAGGTTGGTTGATACTCGATACTACACTCAATTGAGGGTTGCTTTCCTGGAATATTTCGGTCGCCAGTTCAGTGGCTAAATCGAAACGATGAACAATGAAAGCAATCCCGTGATATTGGGACCTTTAGAACCCGGTTACTTTTGATAGGACAGGTTGAGCCCACCAAACTTCAAGAGGGTAATACCCAGACTCCATGCAGACCTAAACTCTAAGGGTTTGTGTGACTTGTGTGCCTTACCATGTTTGCCTCTGTGAAAATTGTATTTAATCATCCCATCATTACATCATACAAACATCATGAGCATTGACTAACCATTTCAAGGGTTTCAAATCTTCATCTTTGTTCTTGTTTTATAGGACATGGAAACTGCTCGCAGAAAGACAATTCAGATTAGCCTTGTAAAGATCCCTCCTCAGCTTAAGGAACTTCTGTCCAGGATTCCCGAGGGCTCTTCATTCAGTGAGAGACATGGAAGACTCATCAGCTTGGTTAACACCAACATTGAGGAGGACTTGATAAAGGTCCTGTTCCAATTCTTTGACCCTCTGCATCACTGCTTCACCTTTCCGGATTATCAGTTGGTGCCTACGTTGGAAGAGTTCTCCCGACTTCTGAAGGTCCTTATCCTTGATCAACTACCCTACAACGGTACGGAAGAGGAACCCAAGCTTGAAGAGATTGCTAAAGCCTTGCACCTACAGACATCTGACCTCAAGGGACATTGGGAAGTTAGAAGTGGTATCAAAGGATTCTTAGCCAGATTTCTGTTCGAAAAGGCTCAAGAATGTTGGAACTCCCTTGACCTACGAGCTTTTGAAGAAGTTGTGGCCCTCCTTGTCTATGGTTTGGTGTTGTTCCCTAACCCAGATCAACTTATTGATATCAGTGTTGTCCAGATCTTTATGACCAGGAATCCTATACCTACACTGCTGGGGGACATCCTTCACTCATGTTACACTCGAACCATGAGAAGAAGGGGTGTCCTTTTGTGTTGCACTCCTCTCCTGGGAAGGTGGTTTATTTCGCACCTTCCACAATCAGTTTTGAAGAACGAGCGGGGTTTGAGATGGTCACAACGGTTAATGACTCTCACGCATGCAGATATACATTGGTGCCCTAGGTCTAGGGAAGACATCACTATCATTGATCGATGTGGGGAGTATCCCAATGTTCCTTTATTTGGAATCAAGGGGGGCATTACTTACAACCCATGCCTGGCTTGGAGACAGTTTGGTTATGCTCGGAGGGATGGCCCTCATGACATGTTAATCCCTAACATAGTTTTTGACTTCGACAACGATACTCAAGGACTTCGTCAGAGATTTATCAGAGCTTGGAGGATGCCAAGCAGGATAGACAGCAAGACATTGGGGCACCGGAACTCCATCCCGTTGGAACCTTATCTCAAGTGGGTACGAGCCCGCTCCCAGAAATTAGTGATGCCTTATCCTCATATGCTTCCTGTGATCAAAGAACCAGTCTTGGAAGGAGAGGCGTCCTACACCATTCAACATCCCGACATGCCCACCTCCTGGGAAGAGATGCAGAAGAGCTGGATCCAACTTAAGGAAGAACGGAATTCTCTTGAGACCAATCTACATGCTAGCGAAAAGAAGGTCCTGGAACTCACCCGCCTACTGCACGAGGAAAGGAATCTTAACACCTACATCGCGCCAAAGAGGATGCGCAATGTCTTTTTACCTTAAGGAGTCATTTTTTGTAGTATTTGGCCCATGGGGCATTTATGTATTAACAAATTTCTCCTTATTAATATAATATGCGTTCCTTTTTGTCTACAACAAATTTTGAATATTCTAAACCCTTGAATGCATTGCATACATACGCATTCCATCGCACCATATGCATAGCAGGTACCCTATTTCACAGGTTGCTTAATCTCCTTCGCTGTTTATTTTGCACAGTCATCATGAATCCAGACTCATCCAGTGAGCAGGCAATCAAGGCCCTTCAGGCCCAAAGTGTACAGTTTCAAGAGATGGTCCTAAGCCTAGCCCAAGGCCAGCAAGAGTTGAAGACTCTACTCATGAAGAAGAAGAAGAAAAAGAGGACCGCATTGTTCAACACCGGACGCAGATTTGGGAACACACTCCACAATGAAGCTGATCCAACTACCTCTTCTGCTGAGAAAAACAGTCCCCAAGGGGGAGGAGCTCCTAGTCCCGCAGTCTCCGACAACGAGACGGACTATAACGATGAACAATACCCATCCGCTGCTGACAGATACAAGCAATTGGAGGACCGCTTGAGCGCCATGGAAATTCAGAATGTGCCGGGACTGGATTTCGGAGATTTGGGGTTATCTTCTGGGGTAGTCATTCCACACAAGTTTAAGGCGCCTGCCTTCGCCAAGTATGATGGGGTCTCCTGCCCAAAGCTACATCTAAGGTCGTACGTAAGGAAAATCCAAGCTTACACGGCGGATAAGAACCTCTGGATTCACTTCTTCCAAGACAGCCTCTCGGGGTCACAGCTTGAATGGTTCTACCAATTGGATGGAGCTAGCATCCGACACTGGGAAGATTTGGCAACCGCGTTCTACAGACAATACCAATACAATTCTGATCTCGCTCCTATGCGTACCCAACTTCAGGGTATGTCTCTAGGAATGGGTGAAGGGTTCAAAGAGTACGCTCAAAAATGGAGAGATTTGGCTGGCAGGGTGCAGCCTCCATTAACTGACCGAGAGCTGGTTGATATGTTCCTTGGGACTTTGTCTGGTCCGTTTTTCAATCATTTGGTTGGTAACTCCTCCGTTGGGTTTACAGATTTGATATTAACGGGAGAGAGAATCGAAGCTGGAATCAGGTCAGGCAAGATACAGAAGGCCGCCTCTACAAGTGCTGAGAAGAGGCCGTTTAAGAAAGAAGCAAGTGCCGTCTATGGTCCTAGAAGACAAGTCAAGCCCGAAAGTCGTCAAGCCGTCAATGCTTTGGTCATCTCCAAACCTGTTGCTGCTCCTCAACAGTACAATCAACAAAGAAGCGAAAGGCCCAAGAGGCAGTATACCCAACTAAGTATGACATTATCTCAAATTTTACCCCAACTGTTATCCACCAACCTGGTGACCCTCAAAGAAGCTCCTAAGGTCGTCAACACTGCGTCTCCTAAATATAACCCAAATGCCCGGTGTGCTTATCATTCTGATAGTCCCGGGCACACCACTGATGATTGCTGGGCCTTGAGAAACAAAGTGCAAGATCTGATCGACGCAAAGGAAATTCAGTTTGAAGCGCCGGAG
Organism: Vicia faba; assembly: GCA_948472305.1. Taxonomy (NCBI): domain Eukaryota; kingdom Viridiplantae; phylum Streptophyta; class Magnoliopsida; order Fabales; family Fabaceae; genus Vicia; species Vicia faba. The sequence goes on from CATIWC010000499.1 coordinate 48,093, forward strand.
AGACCAAATGTTGTAACGGCTCCTATGCCCCAGCATAGGATAAATGCCATTGAGGAAGAAGTGTATGCTGTTTCGGTAGATGAAGTTGTTACCCCTCTGAAGACTGTTAAGAAGAACCTACTGCGGGCCGGTTTATTTCCGGGTTGCGGTGAAGGTTGCCTATTCTGTGCTATTTCCCTATCTGATTGTCCCCTGCTGAGGTTAGGCATCCAAGGCCTAATGGATAGCAAGGAGATTCTATTCAAAAAGACTGCTGTTCAATTGGTTCCGATGAAAGAAGTTTCTGTGATTACCATCTTCAAAAATCCAATCAAGGCTTCCCCAAAGAAGCCTATTCAAATCATGACAGTTGCGCCTGTGATCATTACTGTTCCGGGGCCCCTCTCTTACGTGTCTGATAAAGCTGTCCCCTGGCATTATGGAGCAGACGTGTATATAAATGGAATCAAACAAGAATTCGACGCTAGTACCAGTATCTGCGATATCACTGGTCCAGCCAAAGTCACCCGCAGTGGCAGGCTCTTCTCGCCTGACATTGCGCCACCCGCTATTCGAAAACCCCTCCTCATAAAATCTACAAGTTTACCTAGTCCTGTTACTGATCAAGTTGTTTCCCCTGCTACCGAGTCATCAAATGCTCGAGGCAAAGGGATTGAAGAAAAGCCTGCCCGGATGGAGACACCAATACCCATAAATGCTGAGGCCTCCCGACAAGAAATGGAGGAGATTCTGAAAATCATAAAGAAGAGCGATTTTAATGTTGTCGAGCAGTTGGGGCATACGCCCTCCAAGATCTCCCTGCTCTCCTTATTGCTATGCTCCGAGGCCCACGCTAAGGCCTTGATCTCATTTCTCAAGACGGCCCATGTGCCGCAGGAAACGTCTGCAGTCCAGTTCACTGATTGCATAGCGAATCTAACGGCGGACAACGGCTTGGGTTTTTCAGATGCTGACCTAACCGCGAAAGGGAGAGACCACAACGATGCCCTGCACGTCTCTATTGAATGCAGGGGCACTACTCTGGCACATGTATTGGTGGATACTAGTTCTTCCTTGAATGTTCTATCGAAAAAGGCTTTGGATCGCCTGGATTATGAAGGCCTGGAGTTGAAACCCAGCAATATCATCGTCAGGGCCTTTGACGGTTCAAAAAGGATGGTTCATGGAGAGGTTAACATCCCTATTCGTGTGGGCTCTCAAGTGTTTGACTCTACCTTTTACGTGATGGATATACGTCCATCGTACTCTTGTCTGTTGGGTCGACCTTGGATCCATAAAGCTGGGGCAGTGACCTCCACCTTGCACCAGAAGCTGAAGTATCCCGTCAGGGGAAAGATTGTCACTGTGCAAGGAGAAGAGGAGTATATGGTGAGCCATTTGAATTCCTTCAGGTACATCGAGGTGGACGGAGAGTTTATTGAAACCCCCTTCCAGCATTTCGAGGAGGTGCATCCAATTTCAGCAGCTGCAGAGACAATGGCCGAAGAGAATGATTCCTTGAAGATGGCTTCCCTAAGGGATGCCCGGGCTGTGGTTCAGAAAGGCAATTGTGCACACTGGGGTCAGCTTCCTGACTTCACTCAGAAGAACGACAAGTTTGGGCTAGGCTTTACTGCAGAGGCTCAGAAGGCGGTGCGCAAATGGAAGATCGGAAAGGCTCTGGTGTTTATTTCCAGCTCAAGAGTGAACGCTATCGAGGAGGATGTGGAGGAAGCAGAGTTTGATAGTTGGATTTACCCGACTACCAGCGACAGACCAAGCAACTGGACGGCAAAGGATTTTACCCCTATCACATTTGTCACGCAGTAATTAATTTCTTTTGATTTCTGAATTTGTAACAAACAATATGTTAAAACTTTGTTGGCTCGGTGTCCTACCCGGGGCATCGTAGCTCCATTTGTGAGGGCTTTTTGTATGACATTTTCATATATCATCAATCAAAACATTGGACGTTTGTTGCATTTCAAATCTTGTGCTCTTTTCCTTTATGTGTTATATATATTGCAAGACAGCTGTAATTACACACACTCACTTATACAGGTTTCAATCCACTCTGGATCTCGCTGGTAACAGCTCTGCTACCACCAGTTATGACTTCGAAAATCCGATCAACTTGGCCGAAGACGAAGGTGAAGATGATTGCGAAGTGCCTGGTGAACTCGCAAGACTGCTACTCCAGGAAGAGAGGGTTATTCAACCACATGAAGAGCCTGTGGAGACAATTAACTTGGGTACTGAGACAGATAGGAAAGAGGTCAAGATTGGTGCCAATCTAGAGCTCAGCGTGAAGCAACGATTGATCCAGATGCTACAAGACTACATGGAGATTTTTGCTTGGTCCTATGAAGATATGCCTGGTTTGGATGCCGACATTATAGTTCACCATCTGCCAACCAAGGAAGATTGCCCTCCGGTAAAACAAAAAGTTCGACGAATGCGTCCAGAGATGTCTGAAAAGATCAAGGCCGAGGTTATGAAGCAATTTGATGCCGGTTTCCTTGCAGTAACTTCCTACCCCCAGTGGGTTGCCAATATGGTGCCAGTACCGAAGAAGGACGGTAAAGTCAGAATGTGTGTCGACTACAGGGATTTGAACAGGGCCAGCCCCAAGGATGACTTCCCCCTACCTCACATCGATGTCCTTGTTGACAATACAGCTCAACACAAGGTGTTCTCCTTCATGGATGGTTTTTCAGGGTATAATCAGATCAAGATGGCTCCAGACGATATGGAGAAAACTACATTTGTGACTCAGTGGGGCACCTTCTGTTATAAGGTCATGCCGTTCGGATTGAAAAATGCTGGGGCAACCTATCAACGTGCCATGGTTGCTTTGTTTCATGATATGATCCATCATGAAATTGAGGTATACGTTGATGACATGATGGCAAGGTCTCAAACTGAGGAGGAGCACCTTGACCATCTGAGGAAGTTGTTTGATCGACTCAAGTTATACAAGCTGAGGTTGAATCCCAACAAATGCACCTTTGGGGTAAGATCCGGAAAGTTGCTAGGTTTCATTGTAAGTGATGAAGGTATTCAGGTGGATCCTGCCAAGGTAAAAGCCATACAAGAGATGCCGACTCCAAAAACAGAGAAAGAAGTCAGAGGTTTCCTAGGACGACTGAATTACATTGCTCGATTCATCTCGCATCTAACTGCTACTTGTGAGCCAATCTTCAAATTACTGAAGAAAGATCAAGTAGTACGCTGGAATGATGAATGTCAGGCTGCCTTTAAAAAGATAAAGGAATATCTCCAAGAGCCACCCATTCTTATGCCACCGGTTGAAGGGAGACCTCTGATACTATACTTGACGGTACTTGACAAATCAATGGGGTGTGTGCTGGGGCAGCATGACGAGTCTGGCCGAAAAGAGCACGCTATTTATTACTTGAGCAAAAAGTTTACCGACTGTGAGTCTCGTTACTCACTGCTTGAGAAAACTTGCTGCGCTCTTGTATGGGCTGCTCGCCGGCTAAGACAGTATATGCTGACTCACACTACTTTGTTGATTTCAAAGATGGATCCCATCAAGTACATATTTGAAAAGCCCGCTCTGTCTGGAAGGATAGCGAGATGGCAAATGATCTTAACAGAATATGATATCCAGTATACAACTCAGAAAGCAATTAAGGGAAGTGTACTGGCCGATCACTTGGCACACCAACCTGTGGACGATTACCAATCATTGAACTTTGATTTTCCGGATGAAGATATCATGGTGGTAACTGACTGTGAAATACCTGGACTGGATGAAGGACCTGAGGAAGGATCCCGATGGTCCATGCATTTTGATGGAGCCTCCAATGCTTTGGGTAACGGCGTCGGCGCTGTAATCATATCTCCCAAGGGAACTCATACTCCCCTCACCGCCCGATTATGTTTCAACTGCACCAACAACATGGCAGAATATGAGGCATGTATCATGGGTTTACAAGCTGCAATCGACTTGAGGATCAAATTTCTAAGTGTCTTCGGAGATTCCGCTCTCGTGATCAATCAGATCAAAGGCGAGTGGGATACGAAACATCCGAATCTTATTCCTTACAAGAAGTATGTGTCGACCTTGCTTCCCCACTTTGAAGAGATAACTTTCGAACACTTCCCTAGAGAGGAGAATCAGCTAGCAGACGCCCTAGCTACGATGTCTTCAATGTTCAAAGTTAAATGGGACAATGAGGCCCCCCAGATCATCATCTGGAAGTTGGATGAACCGGCATACTACTGCGAGCTCGAGGCTGAGAAGGTTATTGAAAAACCCTGGTATCATGAGGTGAAGAGGTACTTGGAAGCTCAGGAATACCCTGAAGGTGCATCTGTCAATGATAAGAAGTTCATGAGGAGGTTTGCCGCAAAATTCTTCCTCAGCAACGGCATTCTCTACAAGCGGAACCATGATTCGACTCTGCTGCGTTGTGTGGATAAGGCTGAAGCAGAGAAAATCATGATGGAACTACATGAAGGTACATTTGGAACGCATTCCAGTGGACACACCATGGCTAAGAAAATCCTTCGGGCGGGATATTTCTGGTCCACAATGGAAGCCGATTGTTACCAACACTCCCGAACTTGTCATAAGTGCCAAATATATGCTGACAAGGTGCATATCCCTCCAGTTCCTTTGAATGTCCTAACGGCACCTTGGCCTTTCGCAATGTGGGGGATCGATATGATCGGTGAGATCCGACCAACGGCATCCAATGGGCATCACTTCATCTTGGTGGCGATCGATTATTTCACGAAATGGATTGAGGCGGCTTCCTATGCCACAGTAACCAAGAGCGTCGTGGCGCGTTTCATCCGGCATAATCTGATCTGTCGGTACGGCGTCCCAGAAAGAATCATTACGGACAACGGTACCAATCTCAACAACAAAATGATCACTGAGCTCTATGAACAATTCAAGATACAACACCACAATTCTTCTCCCTACCGGCCGAAGATGAATGGGGCCGTAGAGGCAGCCAATAAAAATATCAAGAAAATTGTGCAGAAGATGACAGTGACCTATAAAGATTGGCACGAGATGCTACCGTTCGCTCTTCATGGATACCGCACCTCAGCAAGGACATCAACCGGGGCAACTCCCTTCTCCTTGGTGTATGGCATGGAGGCAGTCTTGCCAATCGAGATCCAGATACCCTCTCTCCGGATAATGAAGGAGGCAGACTTGAATGAAGATGATTGGATCCAGACTCGACTTGATCAATTAATCTGATTGACGAAAAGAGGCTCACTGCTATCTGCCACGGTCAAACGTATCAGAAACGAATGATCAGGGCATTTAACAAGAAAGTCAGACCACAAGAATATCAAGTTGGGGACCTGGTAATCAAACGCATCGTCCTTCCTCAAAGTGATCCCCGGGGCAAATGGACCCCTACATACGAAGGGCCATTTGTGGTTAAACGTATGTTCTCAGGAGGAGCCATGATCCTAACCACCATGGATGGTGACGACCTTCCTCACCCCGCCAATGCAGACATAGTGAAAAAATACTACGCATAAATAAAAGACCCGCTAGGTTGACATACCTAGGCAAAGAAGGGCTTCCCGGCGAACCAAAAGGGTTCGGGCAAAAATAAGGGACGAAAGAAAAAAATCTGTACACCCGGCAAGTCGAAAACCTGAAAAGGCGGCTTGGGCAAAAATGGGTATCCCGGTGGACCGAAAACCCGAAAGGGCGGTCCAGGCAAAAGTTAGGGATAAAAGCGTAACACTATGTCTCATTGAATCACTTCGCATCCGGAATTCGGCATCGACCAATCAGCTTCATCTTCAACTAGGCAGCAAAGCGATGAGACTTTCGAAGACATAAAAGCGATAGCAGAATTGGAACCCAGTGGGATTGTTCACATAGCTGTTTTATTTCCTTTTTCAAAACTGTAAACTCTATACTATTTGGCGATGTCCTCTTACTAGGATGTCAGCCTCTTGTACAAGAACGCCTATTCACAGGCAAAGTTTAAATCAATACCAATTCACTTGTCCATACAAATTACCATTGTTTTCCTCTTTGTGTTTTGTCTTGCGAAGAACGTCCAATGTTCATTTTTGATATATGCATTTGACATTAAATTGCTGATTCATAAATATTTGCATATAAAACAAGAGATTAATTACAAGTGACATCAAAGACAGGGGCAATGTGGAGTTGTCTAATGCAGTCTGGTTGTTTTGTCCGCCAAGGCACCAAGGTAGGTTCAACTGAAGAATGTGGCCAAATCCTCTCAAATCCCCGCAGAGTAAAACAGGATGCGACAAATACTTTCCCCAAGCAAAGTTGGCTCCCCGTCGATCCTAAAAGGACCCAACATTCCCCGGTAGGTCTTAAAGTCCAATCAATCTCCCCAGTAAATTCTGCAAGCTTATCCCCTGCGAGGCACGGACGTCTCACCCGAGTTTATTTAGAATTATTCCCTCACAAGGACTTATAACTGGGTTATCCTCAGCTAAAAATCACGGAAGACCGCTCTCGGCAAAGTTCCTTCAATCCCCAGCGGAGTCTATCTTTGGTATTCCCAAGCAGAGTTTATCTTTGGAATTCTCCAGCGGAGTTTATCATCATTATCCTCAGCGGAATCCGTCGTTAAAGTCCTCAGCAGGCCTCTCATCAAAACTTCGGCCAAGTATCTCTTCCACAGAGCAGCTTCCCGGCCGTTCGTCAAGGATTTATTTTCCTAAGATGAAATTACACTCATAAACATTTCACATTTTCATACATCTTGCTTACATACATGATGAAACGCATACAACATCTCATGTTGAACATCATAACATCATGCATATCATACATCATGACATTGCATACCACTTATGTTTTCGCCTTTTCAGGAAAAAGACAATCCCGAAAACGACTACCTTCAAACTGTCACAATTCCAGATTCGATACCTGTATCTAGCCAGGGCACATCTGAGAGTGATCAGTTTCCAGACTCGATTCCTGTATCTAGCCAGGGCACGTCTGAAGAGTCCGAAGATTCGATTCCTGTATCCAGCCAGGGCACATCTATCAACTACAACATTTCCAGACTCGATTCCTGTATCTAGCCAGGGCACGTCTGAAGAGTTCAAAGATTCGATTCCTGTATCCAGCCAGGGCACATCTATCAACTACAACATTTCCAGACTCGATTCCTGTATCTAGCCAGGGCACGTCTGAAGAGTCCGAAGATTCGATTCCTGTATCCAGCCAGGGCACATCTATCAACTACAACATTTCCAGACTCGATTCCTGTATCTAGCCAGGGCACGTCTGAAGAGTTCAAAGATTCGATTCCTGTATCCAGTCAGGGCACATCTATCAACTACAACATTTCCAGACTCGATTCCTGTATCTAGCCAGGGCACGTCTGAAGAGTTCAAAGATTCGATTCCTGTATCCAGCCAGGGCACATCTATCAACTGTCACGTTTCCAGACTCGATTCCTGTATCTAGCCAGGGCACGTCTGAGGAGTCCGAAGATTCGATTCCTGTATCCAGCCAGGGCACATCTATTAACGACTATTTCCAGATTCGACTCCTGTATCCAGCCAGGGCACATCTGTGAGTAATCAATTGTAGATTCGATACCTGTATCCAGCCAGGGCACATCTATCAACTACAACATTTCCAGACTCGATTCCTGTATCTAGCCAGGGCACGTCTGAAGAGTTCAAAGATTCGACTCCTGTATCCAGCCAGGGCACATCTGTGAGCAATCAATTGTAGATTCGATACCTGTATCCAGCCAGGGCACATCTATCAACTACAACATTTCCAGACTCGATTCCTGTATCTAGCCAGGGCACGTCTGAAGAGTTCAAAGATTCGATTCCTGTATCCAGCCAGGGCACATCTATCAACTGTCACGTTTCCAGACTCGATTCCTGTATCTAGCCAGGGCACGTCTGAAGAGTCCGAAGATTCGATTCCTGTATCCAGCCAGGGCACATCTATTAACGACTATTTCCAGATTCGACTCCTGTATCCAGCCAGGGCACATCTGTGAGCAATCAATTGTAGATTCGATACCTGTATCCAGCCGGGGCACATCTGCATAAGGAGATTGAAGATCAAACACCTGTAACAAGCCAGGAAAACATCCGTCTTTCTCAAATATACAAATTTCTCGCTAAGGAATCTCTTATGCGATCGACGCTTCCAAATGGAATCTATAAGCCCATTCCCGACAAGGTTCTGTCACGTCTCCGGATGGCATCTGTAAGCCCATCTCCCTATCTACCGCCTCTCCAAATGGCATCTATAAGCCCATTCCCATTGCTGATACTCTACTAGGCGAGTGCAAATTTTCGGGCACTCTGGTGTCCAATCTCCTTTTACCCTCGAGTCGCGAAAGGCAAACTCGCCAATCTAACTCTTCAGGTTCAAGAAGATTGAACAGGGGCAACTGTTGTACCCCAAAATTTGCCCTCCCTTTCTTCAGGAAACCATCTTAGATTTTTCAAAGTCCCCTGGAACAAATCCAAGTCCTGGGTTATCCTTTTGCCCAAGCAAGCCACTTACAAGAGCAAGATGATCTCACAAACTCCGGGAACAACGCTTCCATCTTGAGGAAAATCAAATTCTAAGTGCTTAGAATGTTTCTTTAAAATAAGTGTTTTTTAGAAAAAATCAGCGCTTCAGAACTTCTGGACCCATTCCAGATGAAGACGGTCAGAAGTTGCAAGCTTGGCTCAGCGTGGTCAGAAGTTGGCTCTTCAGCAGTTATATCAGTTCAATCAGAAGTTGTAAACGTGGTTCAGAGTGTAAGCCTCAAACAGAACATGCCCCTTCAGCAGTTACACAAGCTCAGTCAGAACTTGCTAAAGGAATGCAAGAGAAACATGAAAGTATAAAGGCTCCTTCAGAACAGGTTGAAGTCAGAAGATGAAAGGTCAGAGGGATAGGTGTCACATTGATACAGAATCTCTAAGTCCAGATTGTCCAGAAGTAGACCCAAGGAACGTACCATAAGACCAGGAAAATTTCCAGAGCTTGCTAAGACAACAGGTAGCCAAGGCCAGAGCATGGTTTACGCTGCTGATTCAACAACCAGAATGTTGGTATTGACAGGTCTTGTCACCATTTAATGCCCATTAATGCTTCCAACCACTCCTGAGCGATCACGTGTGGCTTGGAAAATGCTTTTGCACAGATTCTGGCATGGGTCTTCACGCCACCGCCCATTTCAGAGGTCACTTCCCCCAATCCACGCCTGCTGCTGCTACCTAGGCTGAAAAATAGCTGTTATCACAACTTCCCAGGAATTTCTGTCAAAGAACCAGTTCAAACTCTGTTGGCGCCTTAAATGTTCAAGATATCCACAAGAACTTTGCCTATAAATAGAAAGCTTTCACCACTGCAAAAGATGTTCAAGAAGTTCAAGAAAAGAAACAGAAAAATTGCTAAGAGAGAAACGAAACTCCTAGCAACACAACATTCTGAAACTCTGCCAAAATTTCCAGCCTTGTGTCATAACTTTAAGTTTCTCACCTTCAACTTCATCAAACACCCAGCCCTTTTTTCTGTAAACCAAAAACGTTCTTTCCAAACTTCTGACCCTATACACGTATACGCCTTCACTTCCCTTTTCCCAAATCTGTCCAAAACACCACCAGAACCAAAAGCTAACTTTCACCCACCATTTTCCAGAAAGTCAGGTAAGCACCTGCTGACCCTCACCACACTGTTAAGCATTATCAGCTGTGCATATTCAAGTAACATAATGTAAATATTCATGTTATTGCTGTTTATGTTCTGAGGACTCTCATACCTCAGAACGTTTTGAGCCAGTTTAGGACCTGCCTGTGACCTTGGTGATTCTGACCTCTGAGACATTTTGCTATTTTGCTGGATCTGTTCCAAATATGTTTTCTGTTTTGTGGAGTAACAACAGGATTGCAGATGTTCTGATTAGTGCAGGAAAAAGCCAAGTGCTGACTTTGACGTTAGCACATCTGAAGCCTGTTTTGCTGTCAATAACATCAGAACCTCTGAGAGTTATTGCCTTTTCAGCAGAATCTGAACTTCTGGGTTCTCCACTAACAAACTTATGTCTTGCAGCGCAGGGAAATCAGAACTTCTGGTTTCCCCACTAACAAGGGTCTGTTTTGCAGGTTCTAGAGTCAGAAGTTCTGACTCATCCAGTTTCACCAACAGGTTGATCATCTGACAGCGGATCTGGGTCAGAACTTCTGATGGCCTCCCAACAGCGCGCAGGCTCCCTCCCTCTCTCTATATATCTTGTTTTCCGCTATTTTCTTTTTTGTCTATTTTTCTCGTTGAACCCCCCATGTACAAATGTGTATCCCCCTCCCCTAACTATTGTAATAGCGTAGGATTTTACATTTCCGCTTCTTATTGCTAGTAATTAGGACATGTATGGCAAGATAAAACTCAATTAAATAGAAAAACCTAATTCAAAGAAAAAAAACTCTTGTATGCAATAAAACACACTTGCACACTAACACCCCTAGGGTTATATCCACTTGTTGCCTTTCAAATTGGGCCATATTGCATGTTAGGTCTCTTTGGGCAAAACAAACAATTTAAAAGATCATGGTCCCTTGATAATATTTTTTTCAAAACAAAATGATCAAGTCCCTTAAAGAAAATGCCCAAAGATACTTGGCACCATTGCAATTATGGTCTAAACGATGACCCGCGCCCGTCCCTTTCACATCCTAACACAAGATTGTCCACCAAATACAATGATGGAATAAACTTGTTAAAAGGGTTAAAACATAGCAATAATCTTTTGAGAAATTTAGGAGTAGACAACCTCTTAGTTACTTGAATCAAACTTGCAAAACAAAACACTTGCCTAATTTCAAAATCACACATCACAACACTTTCAAAACAAACTTTCAAAAACAAATGAAAACCTTTTCAAAAGACATACACCTTTGTATACATCCCAACATGGATCATTACAAAGGTTGCCACTACATTGGCCTCTTTTCAAAACATTTTCAAACCCACACACAAAGCACCATTTCAAACAAATTGAAAACAAAAGGCAAGTGATCTAAGCAAGTAACTAAGAGCCCATGGATAACCATGGATAGAAAGGGTGCTAATACCTTCCCTTTCTATAATCTACTCCCCGAACCCAAGAAAACATCTCAAAGGTTTTTGGCTGTGCTTTTTAACCTTTCCTTAGGATAAAATAAAAAGTCGGTGGCGACTCTTGCTCAACCGCAACATTTGCGAATACAAACGCAAACCTCAAGTCAGTTCTCCCACCGTATCACACCATGCAAAACAGTCTTTAAACTCTTTCAGCAATTGGATTACTTCCAACCTAAGTTCTGGATCGATTTTGGCACTGATGTAAGTTGGCCTTTTTTCTGATCCTTCGCCTAAGTTGATTTCTTCTAAAGGGTCTTGTGCTAACATTTTAATGTTGTTCGCCAAGGGGTCCTTTTCGAAGCCCAAAGGCTCATCGTCATAGATGGCGTCGAGCCTCTGTTCCTGCATTTCTTCCGGCATGATATCAGGGGGTTTTGGATCGAAATCCTTTCCTGGGCCTACAGCAGATAATTGTTGATCACTGGCCTGTGTGGCCATGTACTTTACTTCGGCTTCGAGAGCCGTTATCATCTTGGTTTCGGCCACATAAGCCGAAATTCGCTTCAAAGATTGTGACTCAGTCATTATCACTGAATTCACTTCCCCAACCAGTTGGTTGGATATCAGTTAACCCACTGAAGTCTATGTGGGACAAGTCTTCTCTGTCCCATTGGAAACCATGCTCAGGATGCAGGTATAGGGAACAAAAGGTGTTTGGCGCTGGCGCCATGTCGAAGTCAGGTGTTGGACATGGCCCTATGTGAGCCAAGTTCTTGTCGAAATCTGCCAAACCCAGGTGATTCACTTTGCCAAGGTAGTAGCTTTGATCTGCCTCTATGTTTTCGACCATCCCATCTGGACGCCATAGCAGCAGCCTTTGGTGCATCGATGAAGGCACAGCGCCAACACCATGAATCCATTCACGGCCCAACAAAAGGTTGTAGTTAGGTTTGGCCGATATGACCATGAACATCGTTGGTCGAAGGATAGACCCTACTTTGATATCTAGCTGGATCACTCCCATGGTGGTCCCAATGCCGCCCTCATAGTTCGACAGGACCATGTTGTGAGGTTTAATGTCCTCATCTCTTTTTCCAATCTTCCTTAGCATAGAGTGAGGGATAATATTGATGGTTGCCCCACAATCGACCAATATTTTATTCACAGTAGTTTCTTCGAGTTTAGCCCTTACGAATAAAGGCTTGAGGTGATTTTTCATCGCCTTAGTAGGTGGCTCGAAGAAGCCATTTTGTTCCTCAGTAGTGCCATTGTCCATGACAAAATAGCACACTGGCCTATGTTTGGCCATTTCTTGCTCCACTTCCCAGTCACTTGCTTCGACTTCTACCTGTCGATTGAATTCTCTGGGCAGCACTGAAACGATATTCACCATTATGTCCAAAGTATCGTCAGACTCAGCATCATCTTCGTCTTCGACTTCACTTTGGTTAGGCCAAACTAGCCTGTTGGTAACTGGCTCTCTCTCTAGAGGCTTCCTTTGTTTCCTTTGAGGAACATTTGAACTAGTTTCTGCCTTAGGTTCGTTGGCAGCCTCCCTTTCAGCTTTTCGTCTCCTTTGATATCTCCTCCATTGAGATCGAGACATAGGATTTTTACCCTTATAGTTGCTGGACACTTGTGCAACCTTAGGTGCAGCAACTTGAGGCTCTTTCTTTTGAGTCAAAGAGGAACCTCTTGGCACATCGAAAGAATGCCATTTCTCCTCACTTGGCCTTTTCCGGCCAGAGGTTTTGTACCAAGTGTCTACTGGCACATTTGTCGGAGGCCTAAAAGTCAATGGCCTCTTTTCTTGGTTAGAACCCCTTCTGGGATCATGTCGAAGGTCAGCATTCTCCCTTCTCTTATTCGCTGCTCTTACGCCCTGAATGTGCTCAGCAACTTTTTTATCAAAGATCGAACTGCATCTTGGACACAGCATCACCTCTGATTTCTTTTTCTGGCATCTTTGTAAAAAATCTGCCAAGTTTTCGTTTTCCCGAGGGAAAGCAGTCTTATTAGCCTGTTCTTGCCTCATGGCCTCTTCTGATGCTTTTGGGTCAGAAAGTTCGACCATGTTGATATTCATTGTATCTTTGTTAGCAAGGGTTAACTGCTTCATTTGTACCTCCAGATTCTCCGTCTGGCCTTGAACGGTGGCCAAGTGGGAACTGGGCTTTGATCCAGTTTTTTGTGCTTCAGCAGTCTCCGACTTCGGGTTCTCGACCGCTTTCTGGACAGCTTCAATTGTCTTCCTGGATAAATTTCCAGAAAAACTGCCAAAGATTGGCATGTTGATGTGGTCCTTTGAGACTTCGACCATGGTAATTCCTGGCTTCTTCGACTGGATCCTGGTTGCCTCTATCATGTTCACCTCAGAGGGTTCAGCATAGTGGGCTTCAGCCTTCAGTGGATTGGAGTCGATAGCCATGGGGGATTTGTCTGCAAACTTTAATCTCCCTTCCTCAATAGCGTCTTGCACAAGATTCCTGAAAAGAAAACATTGAGAAGTTTTATGGCCCAAAAAATTATGATATTTGCAAAAACCTCTCTTCTTTCTTTGATCAAGAGGAGGCACTTTTACCCCTGGGGGTACTATCATTTGGCCATCTTTAACTAGCAAGTCGAATATTTCATCACATTTTGTGATGTCAAAACTATAAGTCTTTTTTGGGAACCTATCGTTGGTCCTTTCTAGACCAATGGGATTTTTCCCATTTGAGGGGACTAACAGTTTACAAGAGTATTGTGGCCCTTGTTTTAGTTCTGCTAAATCGACTTCTCCTTCTTCGACAGTTAAAGTATCGTCGAAGGATTCTAGATCTTCGTCGTCCATCTCAACGTACGCTATTCTCTCTCTCTTGTGAGTTTTCGTTGCCTTAGCTTTTTCAGCTTTGAGGCGTTCTACCTGTCAAACTCTATCGGCCAGTTGGGCCATGTCTCTTAGGTATTGGGTGTCTAGCTTCTTCCTAATGGAATAATCTAAACCGCCTGCGGCTATTTCGACCAACTCATGTTCTGGCACTTGTGTAAAACATCTCGCCTTGAGCAACCTAAACCTATTCAGATATTCGTCTATAGGTTCAGTGAAACGTCTCTTCACACTGGCCAGTTCTTTCAGGCTTATCTTGGTCTGCCCCATGTAGAATTGTTCATGGAACAATCTTTCCAACTGGGTCCAATGATGGATCGAATTGGGGGGAAGAGTTGTAAACCAAGTAAAAGCGTTCTTGGTTAAAGAACTTGGGAAGTATTTGATCCTTAGGTTTTCGTTATTCGAAATGTCTCCTGCTTCGATCAAATATCTCGCCACATGCTCGACAGTAGATTCTGTCGTGTCCCCAGAGAACTTAGTAAATTTGGGGACTTTGCATCTAGGAGGTAAGTCCGTTTGTAACACGTATTCTGACAATGGAGATGTAAAGTTGGGCCTTCGAAAGCCCATGTTCATCCCATTCTGAGTCATGATTCGTTCGATCATGGTTGCCAGATTGTTTTCCAAACCCATGTTTTGGTATTGGATATGCTGAACCACTTCGTCAGCATTTTGGTTTCTATTAACTAACCTTACCTCTGGGGCTATTACCCTAGGCTCCTCGACAGGTTGTTCCAATCGTGCCCTAAGGTTTTCTTCGACAGGCTGTTGAGCCTGGTTAATGGTGGTTTCTTCCTCTAAAAATATCCCCTGATTTCCCCTTATTTGCGCCCTTTGGGGCTGTCGAATAGGTTGGGGTACTCCAAAGAAGTCAGCCAAACGCGTCATTTGCGCTGTCACTTGCTGATTCGATTGAGTAGTGTTTTGTATTAGAGGGTTTAGCACTGTACTCAAAGTTTGTGCCAACATTTGCACCATATCATGGTTGCTTTCGTCCATCTGTTGCCTCAAGACTGCTGTCGAGGCATTTGTAAGGCCATGGGCTACTTGGGACGTTCCTCCTAAGAGTTAGGTCCTATTTCTATTCGCCATGCCTACTCCAGAGCCTTGGAGTGGCGAAGATGCACTCACAAAAGGGTCTGAAAAAGTGGACGCAGCATTCATCAGGCTTGCCACTTCAGAAGTTGGCATACCATAGAATGGAATAAATCCTGGGGGAACCAAAGGCCTTGTGCCTAAATTTCCCCTTGGTGGGGGAGTTCCCAAAGGTATCCTGGGGCCTGTTAACGAAGGTATTGGCCCCGTGGTTGTGACCGATACTGCTGGTGTCGAACCAACATTTGTCGCTTCACTTACGGTCATACTAACCGTTGCTCCCACACTCGCTTGTGGGATCTCGTTATTGTTTGGCGGATTCGCCATCTCTTCCCTTCTTCTGGCAGTATTGTTATCGTTAGCGTATATTCTACCACTTCTCAATAACATACAACTCGAAAAGATGAGATTATTTTCAACAATCAACACACAGTCCCACCAGGTGTGCCAATTTGTTTACCTTGGGTTTTGGTAAACAACCGCTGATCCTCCAAATGGTTACTTATTTGGTTACTCGCAGGATCGATCAGATTGATCCTAGGACATAGGTTGATTTTGAAGTTTGATTGAATTGGATAAGGCTTTAAATAAATTGCATAAAGGAAAGACTTGGTAAAATAAACAAGGCTTAAAGTAAAAGGTTCGACAAGAATGTAAAGAGGAAAGCAAGTAAATTTCTGGAAAAGTAAATGACTTTAATTGATAAAATTGGTGTTTCACACATACATTTCTCAACAATTCTTTCTCACACGCTGGGTACTCGAATCTATATGAGTGACTTTGTATAGAATTGTGAACACCCGCGAGAAACTACATGTCTACTACTATTTATACTAAAACATCCCAAGTAACCGTCGGGCAGTTACACTGCTTCGAGATCAATCCACTTGGCACGTTCTCCATGCTCGACGCTCCAGATCCTTGCACGTTTGCACGTGGTAACTGCTGGAAACCGTTTTCCCTCCAAAAGCTTGAATTTCAAACTGCTCCACTCTGAATCATCGAACACTTTCGTCAAGAGACATCTTCGACGAGAAACTCCTTCGACGTCGAAGGCAACCAGCCTTCTTCCTTGGAAGATATCTTCTAAGTACTTTGCCATCTTTCGACGGGCACTTCGACAGACTTAGCCAGTCGAAAACATCTTTCAGCTTTTGATGGTTGACATTGATAAAACAAGAGTGTCGAATTTAGGAGCCAGCAACTATCAGCCTTAAGGAAGTTGGGTATCCCCAGAAGATCTCAACATTCCCCAGCGGAGTATGCAGATGTTCCTAAGCAAGCATCCCCGGCAGTCTTAATATTCCTCGACGGAAATATAAGATTGTTCCCCGGCGGAATACAGACATCCCAGTGGAGCCATTTCCCCAGTACAGTCCAAAAGTTTCCCCAGGAGAGTTGAATCAATCTCCCCAGTAGATTCTGGAAGTTTGTCCTCTGCAGAGTACAAATATCTCCCCCGACCATATTCAAAGTTTATTCCCCACCCAAATCTAACTGGGTTATCCTCAGCAATTTTCAACGGAAAGATCGTCCTCGGCGAAGCTCTTCCTATCCCCAGAGGAGTTCATCAAATTCCCCAACAAAGCTTATCATCGGAATCCCCAGCGGAGTTATCATTAAAATCTCAGCGAAGCATCTCTTCCCACATAGTAATTCCCCGCAGAGTAATCTCTTCACCAGGTTTATTCCCCAACGGAGTCATCTTCTCCTACAGGTTTATTCTTGCAATCATCATCCCCAGCGGAAACGAAGAACTCTACTCTTCAACATCAGCTCAGGATTCAACGAACTTCCTGGCATTCGTCAAGGATTTATTTTCTCAGACGAAGATACATTCATAAACATCACAGTGTCATACATCATGATACATGCATATACGCATCATATCATACAATCTCATTTATGTTGAGAACATCATTGCTTGATCCATATCATGCATTGCATATGACTGACCTTTACCTTTCAGGAAAGATGCAGTTAAACTCTAAATCCAGTCAAAGAAGACAAATCCAGTCAAAGAAGACAAATCCAGTCAAAGAAGACAAATCTAGTTCCTAAAGATTTTTCTGACGCAAATCCAGTCGAAGAAGATAAATCCAGTCAAAGAAGACAAATCCAGTCAAAGAAGACAAATCCAGTCAAAGAAGACAAATCCAGTTAAATAAATTCCTAAAGATTTTTCTGATGCAAACCCGTCGTTGAAGACAACCTGTCAACGAAGACAACTCGTCATTGAAGACAACCCGTCATTGCAGACAACCTGTCGTTGAAGAAGATAACCCGTCATTGAAGATAACCCGTTGTTGAAGACAACCCGTCATTGAAGACAACCCGTCGTTGAAGACAACCCGTTGTTGAAGACAACCAGTCAATGAAGACAATCTGTCAATAAAGACAACCTGTCCATGAAGACAACCCGTCAATAAAGACAATCCGTCAATAAAGACAACCCGTCAATAAAGACAACCTGTCAATAAAGACAACTCGTCAAAGAAGACAAAACCTCCCCTGGTTCAGTTAAATCGATCCCTAAATATTTTTCTGAGATAACCTGTCAGTAGAGACAACCGATCAACCTTTTGAAGTTCCAGATTCGATACCTGTATCTAGCCAGGGCATGTCTGTGAGCGACTGATTAGAGGTCTACGCATGTATCCAGCCAGTAAATCTATCTCGATCAACCTTTTGAAGTTCTAGATTCGATACCTGTATCTAGCCAGGGCATGTCTGTGAGCGACTGATTAGAGGTCTACGCCTGTATCCAGCCAGGAAATCTATCTCGATCAACCTTTTGAAGTTCCAGATTCGATACCTGTATCTAGACAGGGCATGTCTGTGAGTGACTGATTAGAGGTTTACGCCTGTATCCAGCCAGGAAAGCTATCTCGATCAACCTTTTGAAGTTCCAGATTCGATACCTGTATCTAGCCAGGGCATATCTGTGAGCGATTGATTGTAGATCTACACCTGTATCTAGCCAGGAAAGTATCTGCATGAAGAGTTTGAAGATCAACACCTGTAACAGGCCGGGAAATTATCTTTCTTTCTCAGGTACGCAAGTTCTCGCTAAGGAATCTCTTATGTGATCGACATCTCCAAAAGGCATCCATAAGCCCATTCACGACAAGATTATGTCACATCTCCAGATGGCATCTACAATCCCATCCTCCTATCCATCATCTCTCTAAATGACATCTGTAAGCCCATTCCCGCCATCACATTGCTGATATTCCACTATGCGAGCGCAAATTTCTGGGCACTCTAGTGTTCAATCATCTTCCACCTTCGGATCACGAAAGGCACGCAAGCTAATCTACATCCTCAGGTCTAAGAAGATTGAACAGGGGCAACTGTTGTACCCCAAAATTTTCCCTCCCATATTCTTCAAGATTTGTCAAGATCAATCTTCAAATGGTTCAAGATCTCTAAGAGGGTTCCACGGTCCAAACATCCTCCTAAGCCAGTCAAAACTAGGGTTTTGGTTCTTTCAAGGAGTTTGAGGTTTTCAATGGTTCAATCAAGTCCCATAGGCCTACATACATCCTCAAGCATCTATATGTCAAGTCTCAACGCTCACAATGTCAAATTGCATAGTCAAAAGCTTCATTTGGTTCACAATCAACTGCAGGGGTAAAATGGTCATTTTGCAGTCAAAAGTCAGAATTTTTGGTCAACATCTTATTTTGAGCTCACAATCATCATTTGATCAAGTCTTGATCATGATTCCACAAGAATGGCTCAAAAATCATCAAGATGCAAAAGTTATTATTTTTGGACAGTAGAAAAGTCAACTGTATTTTGACCAAGGCATAACTTTTTCATGGTTCATCAGAAAAATCCCATCCAATGCTCATTTTGAAGGGGATGACATTTCCTACAACTCATCTTCATATTCCAAGTCCAAGAAATGCTCTCATAAAAGTTATCAATTTCTACATTATAGGTCAATTTCAAAAGTCAACAAAAATGCACTTTAAGTCAAAGACCATAACTTGAGATTGGTAAATCCAAATGACATGGGACCAAAGGCATTGGTTAGAGGACTTCAAGACCTTTCCAAAATGTTCAAGAACATGTTCATATGATCAAAATTGAGCAAGATATGCATTGGAAAAGTTGGGAAATTTTTGTGAGTTTGCAAAAGTCAACTTTGCCTAAAACACCTTGTTTTTGCTAATGGGCCTCAAATTGCTCCTTGAAACTTTATCCAAGGCCTATGCACGACCCATTGAGATTATTTGAAATTATTTTCTTATTTTTTATTAATTAATTGGATTTTTAATTGATTTTAATTCATTTAATTAATTTAAAATGTAGGAAATACAAAGATTTGAGTTTTCAATCTTTTGGTGAAGCAAACAAGCTCAAGATATGCTGAGAATTTCGTGTGCCAATCAAAGGGACAAAAATCTCCAAGTTTGGCAAGTTTCTTCAATCAAAAAGATTGAAAAATATATGATTGAAAATCAAATATTAAATCATAATTCCATGGATCTTTTGTGCAAGATTGTAACCTAATTCAGCTCTACTATAAGTACACAACCTAAACCTAATGCATTGGACGTGAAAACTCTGCAGAAAAACCATAATCACATTCAAGAAAAATCAAAGAAAAAGTCAAAATTGTTTTCCAGGTTCCAGGCCAATTCAAAGCAATTTGAGGATTCAAACACGTTGCTGGAGGTGTGAGGAACGTTTTGCAATCAAAACCACGCGCTAAGGCTCAAGGAATCATCGTTCACAGTCACACGGTTTGATGATTTTTTTTCAAAATCGTATTATCCAATTCATGAGCATTTAACGTGATTTTTTGTTTGTTTTGTGTTGTTAGCAATCATACGAAGCTTTTGGCATAGGTTAATTGGATTTAAACATTCAGAATTGAAAGTTGCCATTGATGAATTCTAGGGTTTCCAAGCTTTCAAATTAGGGCTTTATTATCCAGGAAAAATCAAGCCTTGAGAGACCCATGACTGAACTCGTGAGAACCATACGAATTCAAAGGACATATCGCGAAATATTTATGTAGCCCCTACGCCTAATCGCTATTATTCGTCGTTCCATATTGTGGGGGTTAAAAACCCCCGCTATCTGTTTGTATTTTGCAGGGACAATCGAAGAAGACGATGACGCGTTGATATACCATTGGTCCGTTCAAATCAGGGCGCGCGCGTTTTGTTTTATTGCATATTGTTTGGTTTCCTAATATATTATTTGTTGATTACTATACTAACAAAGGCGTGCAGTTGGCTCAGTGGATGGTGCGTTGGCTGGCAACCATTGGGACCTAGGTTCGATTCCCAGGTCCACCCCAAAACCCTTATATTATTTTGTTTCATATGTTCACATGCAGGATGCCCAAAAGAGTTTACTATGTGCCTCACGCATCAGCGTGCCATGTGGCCCCAAGCCTGGATCCAATGGCAAAGGATGAGGAACACCATACTCCCTGTCAACCAACACCCTGGACGATTACCAAAGTCAACGCAGGCTTGAGAATAATGGGCCTCAGATTGCTAACAAACCTCCATATTTGGGCCATCACCCCCCCTGGTTTCTTTGATTCTTTCCTTTTATTTTCTTTTCCTTTTAATTTCTTTTATTAACTATTATTATTATTTAATTAACTTAATTAATATTTTTTATAATAAATTCATAAACCTAAAATATTATTTATTTTTATTATTTATTAATTTCACTAGTAATTATTATTTTGTAAATAAATACTAACAAATCAATTTAGTTTAATTAGGTTTAACTTTGACTCTTTTTTTCACAATAAATAAAATCAATCTAGAATTAGGTTTTTTTTCTTTTGACAATTTTAATCCTTTTTATTTTATTTTCATTAAAGACCTAAAAAACTAAAAAATACTTTTTTCTTGTAATTATTTAATTAATTAGAATTAGGTTTAATTAAATGCAAAAAGGACAAAATTCCATTCTTTTCTCAAATAAAGGGTCAAAACCCTAAGGACGTCCCCGATTTAATTTCTATCGCGCGCATATTATTTTTTGATTATATTTATGTAACTGCTCAGAGGATGTAATAGATAATTAGGACTTTTATCGCTTTCTTTAATTTCTCGCATTTGTTTTCAAGGGTTATGTTTTTGGCGATGTAAATACCCGACGCCTTGTGTGATCGGTGGATCTGGAACTGACTGTTTAACGCTGGTTCACGAAATGTCGCGGAAGCAAGAGTCGCCACCGTCTTTTATTTTCTCCAAATGGAAAGGACAAAAGCACAGAAAAATTCCTTATAGAGATTGCTCTCGGTTCGGGAGGTAGGTTATAGAAAGGGAAGGTGTTAGCACCCTTTCTATCCATGGTTATCCATGGGCTCTTAGATACTTGCTCAATGTGTTTTCAAAAATGGTTTGTTTGCTTTTCAACTGTGGGTTTAAAAAGTTTCTTTGAAAATTTCAGTTCGACTCTTGTATCAGTCCTCAAGAGTGTTTGAAAAATTGCTTGCGAAAGCTTTTGAAAATGTGTCGGTGTGAAAAGTATTTTTGATTTGTTTTGAAATTTAGAGCAAGTATCTACGAGAACCTACCTACCCTAAGGAATTCGTCTGTGTAGATGTCCTTTAAAGTAGTGCCATCCCACCATTGAGAGGTAGGTAGCACCACCGTTGGAGGTGTTCGGGTCAATTCGAAATTAGGGACATGGTGATCACCAGAGCAATAGGAAGACACCTTAGAAGCTACCCTCATGCCAGGTTCCCGGATCATGAGGACTTACTAAGACATCCTCTACTCGACGATCACCTTTCGAGGCAAGGCAACAGTGAGGCGTACCCTAGGGGTGGTGTGTGATTTGTGTGTCATGTTTATTTATTTTTGTCTTGTCATGTTATGGGTGATCTAGCGTTTGTTTTTATTTTTGTCCATTCATTCTTTCATGCCTTGATTAACAGTTAAAATATTTGCGAGAAGTAAAAAAAATTCTAAACTATTACAAAAGGCGCGGGTCCACATCGCCAAAATTTCCAGAACCCGATTTGACAGAAAAATAAAGAAAGAAATAAAATGAAGTGCGAGAAATTAATTACACGGCTTTGGGAGAGATACATAAATATTAAAAGAAATAAAATAAATATGCGAATTAAATAAGAATGAAAACGAGGGCGTTGGACCCTTTTTGCGAAATTAAATTAAATGATGGAATTAATTAATTAAAAAAAAAGAAAAGAAATTGTTTTTGGTATTTTTTGGTTTTAATGATTTTAATGAAAAAAGAATTAACTAAAATTAAACCTAATTCTACAATTTTTATTTGTTAAGAAAAGATTAAATTTTGACCTAAAATTAACCCTATTTAATTTACATGCAATTTAATTACAAAAATAAATATTTAATTATTTAATTATTATGAAAGAAAAATAAAAAGGAATAAAAATTATCATAAACCTTAATTCTATATTTTTTATATTTTTGTTAAAAAAGTTAAGATTAAAACCTAATTTAAAACTAGTTAATTAATGAATTTATTTACAAAAATAAAATATATTTTTTTCATCTTTTCTGATTTTTTATGTGTTTTTTATATTATTATGAAAATATTAAATTAATTAAACAAAACAATAATTAAAAGAAAGTGAAAATAATAAAAAAAACAAAGAATGAAAAAGGTTTGCAAACCTAGGGGGTCTGCCCCTAATTTTGGAGGGTTTTCTCTTAGCAGTCTGGGCCCATTTACTCCTTGGCCTGGTTGACTATTGCGTTGGCATGGATCTCTGTTGACTAGAGTGCATCATGTTATTCAATTCTTGGCCTTCTGATCGCTCCATTGGGCACGTGGATGGATAGATTTTATGGACGTATGGTGCTCCACTACGCTGAAACTGCATGCAAGTATTAAAGAAAAAATAATATGAAAGGGGGTGAGGACCTGGGGCTCGAACCCAGGTCCTGTAGTTTGCCAACCAACGCGCTTACCAGTGGAGCTGTCTCATTCATCTATAAATAATATGATTAATAAACATAATAAAACAAAAATGCGTTAATGCTTTGTTTTCCGCGCGAAAGTTTAAACCGGCCAACCATCGTTCTACACATCATCATCTTCCTCGCGTTGTTTTATTTTTCCTGAAACAAGAACAATTTAGCAACGGTTTTTCAAATGTTCCCTTAGGCTAGTTTCTGAAAAATAGCGATTAGCCCATGGATGCTCATAAATTGAGCGCGAGGGTGGCCTTGTGATCGTCCAATCATGCTTGATTCAGTGGTCTAAGTCCTGAAGGCTAATTTTTCCTTAAACGAAAACCCCCAATTCCAAGCTTCACAAACCCTAAATATTGTTAATGGTAAATCTTCATATAGGGCACGAAAACAAAATTAAACTATTGGGTTAGCATTAGAATCAAACAATGAACATGAATCAAGCGTTAAAAATTACAAAAGATGCATGAATTGAGATGCACGATTATGAATTTTTTCCTGTACAGGTGGTCACCGTGTTACCAATTTAGGGCGTTAGAATGCTCGATTTCGATTGGAAATCCTTCCTTGAAGCTTCAGGAAGGTGATGGCACAAGTCTTTTGCCTGGAATCGTCCTCTAACCTGGTTTTCAGATTTGGATTTTTCAAGCAAAAATTTCAAGTTTGTGTATGCTTTTCTGCGTAGCTTCTTGGTTAGGAAGCATTAGGTCTTGATCAGGCTTATGTATGGAGTGAATTAGGTCAAAAAACTTGATCAAAATCCTTTGCATTCATGGTTTGGAAGATTTGATTTTTCAAGATCTTTTTTTCAATATTTTCCATGCTATTTGGTATCAAATCATGACAAAACCTTCCACAAATGATTATGCACGAATCTTGAGTGTCCAATGAGAGTATTTTCTGCACAAAAAGATTTTATTTCATGAGTTTAGTATTTTTTTCATATTTTATTTAGTTTAAATGAATTAATTGTAATAAAAAATTCAAATAAATAAATAAGAATAATAAAAAACTTCCCTTTGGGCCAAATGGTCGTGTGCCTGTCTTGGATGATGAATTGTGGAAGAAAAAGAGGCCCATTAGCATTTTTAGGTCATTTGAATCAATGTTGACTTTTCAAAATATCCAAAAATTTCCCAACTTACACAAGGCATAACTTGCTCAATTTTTAAGCTTTGCTCATGTTCTTGGACATTTTGGAAAGGTCTTTGAGTCCTCTAACCAATGCCTTTGGTCCCATGTCATTTTGATTTACCAATATCAAGTTATGGCCTTTGACTTAAAGTCTTTTTTTGTTGACTTTTGAAAATGACCTATAATTTTGAAATTGATAACTTTTTGTGAGAGCATTTCTTGGACTTGAAGTATGAAGATGAGTTGTAGGAAATGTCTTTCTCTTCAAAATGAGCTTTGGATGGAATTTTTCTGATAATCCATGTGAAAGTTATGCCCTGGTCAATTTACAGTTGACTTTTTCAACTGTCCAAATAAGGAAACTTTTGCATCTTGATGATTTTTGAGCCAAGCTTTGAGAATCATGATCAAGCATTGATCAAATGATGTTTGTGGCCTCAAAATGAGATGTTGACCAAAAATTTGAACTTTTGACTGTCAAATGACCATTTTGCCCCTACAGTTGACTGTAGTGCAATTAGGGTTTTAACTGTGCAATTTTATGCTGAAAGTCTTGAAACTTGGTATGAGGATGCTTGACCATATTTGTAGGCATGTGGGACTTGATTGGGCCCTTGGAAACTTCATTTTCTTGATCAGAACCAAAACCCTAATTTTGACTGTTTAGGAGGCCCTTACACTGTGCAACCCTTGGGGAATTTTGAGGCTTGACTTGGCAATTTCTTGGAGAATATGGGAGGGCAAATTTTGGGGTACAACACCTTGTAATAGCGTAGATTTACTTTCCGCAATTTATTTTCCGCATAATTATTAATTGTTAACTATGCATGATAAGACTTGCCTGAAAAATAAAATTAACTCGTAGCTCACCATAATACTTGTGCAAAGATAATATAAACTGAACTTGACACACATGCACATGCCACTCCTAGGGTACGCCTCACTTGGTTGCCTCGACGTGGTCATTAAGTATAGGGTGTTTTAGAGGTCGCCCTCGTGTCTAAAGATCCAGTTGCCTCGAAACGGTTGCCTCGGATAAAAAAGGATCTAGGACATTAGGGTTACCGCTAAGGCGTCCTACTATTGCTTTGGTGACCACACATGTCCCTATAATTGAATTGACCCGAATAACTCCAACGACGGTGCTACCTACTTCTCAATAGTGGGATAGTACTGTCTAAAGGACTCTTACACAGCTTAATTCCTTAGAGTAGGTAGATTTCTCCTGGGTACTTGCTCTTTCAAAAAACAAAAACAACTTTTCGCACTTACACTTTCAAAAAGTTTTCAAACAAATACTTCATACACTCTTGAGGACGGATACAAGAGTTACCTAGAAGTTTTCAAAACAAACTTTTTCAAACCCACAATCACAAAAGAAAGCAAACTTTTGAAAACACAATGAGCAAGTACCTAAGAGCTCGTGGATAACCACAGATAGAAAGGGTGCTAACACCTTCCCTTTCTATAATCTACCTCCCGAACCGAGAAACATCTCGAAAAGGAATTTTGCTGTGCTTTTGTCCTTTCCTTGTTGGAGAAAATAAAAGACGGTGGCGACTCTTGCTTACCGCGAAATTTCGCGAACCAGCATTTCAAAACAGTCAGTTCTATTTCCACTGATCACAGTTCCTTTCTCTCTTTAGGTTTTTTTTGGCATAATTGATGTATGATTCTTTTTTTTGTTGATTGATGTTGTTGTATATGATTCTATATGAAATTGTGAATCTTGTGAGGTAAAGAGATTACTCTCATGAAAGTAGTTTGGGGAGGAGATGCTGGAGAGAATGCGACGTAGGAATTAGATAGTAATATGTGAAGGGCTTACCCAGAGTTATTTGTCTCATGTAATTTTCGAGGACAAAAATATTCTAAGTGGGGAAGAGTTGTAATACCTTGATTTAGTTAGAATTATTTTATTTAAAATAATTAGATGATGTGGTGTATTTTATGCGTTGGTGAATTTTTATGATGTGTTGTGATGCAAATTGCGAGAATTAGAGGCTTTAAAAACTATAGAAGTTAAGATGATGGAGGTGCATGAATAAAAGTGTAGCAATGTAGGGGTGTGGTGAGATAAACACATTATTAGTATTATTTGGATTAAATAATAGAGTTATAATTATTTTATAATAATTAAATGAAATTTTTAGTAGAATAATAAAATTATATTATTTTATTAAATAATCATTTAATGGAGGAATGACATAGCTTGTACTAAGTATTAGGGGTCTAGAGATTATTATTAGAAAAACAAGAACGTGAGAGCAGAAGGAAAAAATAGAGTGATCGTAGAACGAGAGAAGAGAATAGCTAGGGCAAGAAGGATTCCATAACTTTTGGGAGGATCAAAGCTTCGAACTAAGGTAAGGGGGTGAATGAGTTCTCTAAATGACAGTTATAACATGAGAGGGTAGTGAGGGTTCATTTCTCTCTTTAGGTTTTTTTTGGCATAATTGATGTATGATTTTTTTTTGGTTGATTGATGTTGTTGTATATGATTCTATATGAAATTATGAATCTTGTGAGGTTGATGTTGTAATTGTTGTTGTTGCAATGTTGTTTCCATGAAACCCCAATTTAGAAATTATAGGTTAGGAATACGACAAACAATGAAGATTTAGATGTGAAAAATTATTACAGGATAATAGATTAATGAGGTATATGAAGTACATAGGTTGTTATGTTTAAAAAAAATGTTTTAGATTGGAATTTGGAGGTTAGAAGTGCCCAAAACAGGTGAAAATCAGACTGGTTTATGCAGGAAATCGCAACAGGAAAACCCTGTTCACGCAAGATCGTCGGACGATGAAGGATGTGTTGTCGGGCGATGGAGTTTTATCAGGAGAATGAGGAAGCAATGGAGAGGTGAAAAGATGAATGTTTCTGTAATGTGTCACGTCTAGTGTCACCGGGCGAAGGGTGACACGAAAGTAGCATCGTCGGGTGATGGAGGGTGTCGTTGGACGATGGATGGTAGATTCAGATGACCGTACAAATTTTCTTTAAAATGTTATAACTTGAGTCTTAGAATCCTGATTGATGTGCCATTTGAAGCATTGGATATATAAGGAAACAAACTACATTTAGGTGAAATAAAATGAGTAAAAGAATGGTTGTTTCCAATACTTAGGATAAGGCAGAGTTAGATTATCATAAGATAGGTTAGGATGATATGTGCGTTATGATGAATTGTAGATTACTATGACGTATGTGGAAATAATGATAATGATCTTGGTGGCCTGAACTGGCATATTGTTGAAGGATTATGCCTTATGGTTGTATAATCTATGTTGTTGCATGTTGATGTTGCTTGCATTTTATTGGTGAGGGCTTATGCTCTGTTGTTGGCCTGTAATGGCGTTATATTGAGGGTTTATGCCCTGTCGTTGCCCAATCATACGAGGTTTCCAGTAGTCATAATTTGTTCCATCCAGAATGGGTGGTCTATTTCCAAAAACTCCTTCTTTGTCCATAGTGCCAGAAAGTGATATCCCTAGATCTCACCCAGTAATACAGGCAGGGTGCCTGCTCTGATACCAATTGAAATTCTGGCTGCAGATACTCAATGTCACGTTCAATGTTATGACATTGTATCTGACTTTCTATAAGACAGTAAATACAAAAACAGTAAAGAACACAGTCAATTGTTTACCCAGTTTAGTGTGCAACAACACCTACTCTGGGGACTACCAAGCCAGGGAGGAAATCCACTATAAGAGATATTAATTCAGGAATAAACCAACCAGTTTATCTCCTTCACTTAAGACCTACCCAATGCAACTTCAATCTAAGTACAACTTAAACCTGAGTTCCTACTCACTCCCCCTCAATCACAGCAGTGATACTTAAAACAATTGACTAATGATTTAATGAAGACACTCTTCAAAACATACACTTGATTATGCTTTATAGCTTTTTAATCAAGCAACACAAACACTCTTGCTTCACAGCTTTGAGTGATACATAAACCTAACTTGACTTTGCTTCAAAGCTTTAGTCAAGAGACACAAAACACTCTTGCTTCAAAGCTTTGAGTGATACAAAACCCTTACAATTAAAACCTATTCCAAGTCACTTATCACAATGATACTTGCTTGGATTACAATAGTTAAAACTATACAGCTTCTAAATGATCTTCTGTCCAAAGGGATAAATTCCAAACAGCAGCCCTGTTGAATATATAGCAGCAGCTTCTTCAGTTAGGGTTTCCACAAAAAGCTAGGGTTAATTCCGTTTGACCTTAAGACTTGGTCACAGGACTTTATCAACCAGGTTAGGGTTGAGCTAGGTTAACCCCAAGTCCAAGAGATTTTCTATTCTGGAAAGACTGAGTCATTTTCCTGAAAAATCTCAGAATTAACCAAACTGCATAACTGTTAGTTCAGAATAGGATGTCTTAACATTTGTTATGACATCTGAATTCCTGTTTACTGATTTTGGTAAATGTGATCATTTTGCAAAATGCTCAGATACACACTCATAAACATCAATACCTGTATGCCACTATTTTTCTGCAAAGGTACCTAATAAACCAGTACCTAATAAATCAGAATGTTATGACATTAGTCATGACATTCACACACCTGGTTTTACCAAAAATGCATGCCAATAAATAAACAACTACAAACTCCCCCTTTGGCAGATTTTTGGCTAAAGCCCCTAAGTAATCAGAGATAGATAGCAGCAGAATAAATATGACTGTAGAAAAATAGAATGTCTATCAAGTAATTGACCACAGAGTAATATCTCCCCCTCTTTAGCCACAAATGGGCCAAAGATACATGTTCTTAAATGTTTATACAGTCATCCAGAAAAAGTAATAAAAACAACAACTAAAATCTGAACACACTTGCAAACTCCACCAGGAACCAGCATCAACTCCACCAACCTTTAAGCATTGTCCCCTTCAGAGGAGCTAGTTTCTTCAGTATTGAGTTGATCTTCAGTAATACCCTCTTCCCTTATGTTTCCTCCAGCTTCCTCCTTTTCTATCCTGGCAATTAGGTTTTCTAGGGTCTTTTTCCTAGTCTCCAACTCTTTGCAGGTCTCTTTCAATACAGCTATAACATCAGATGTTTTGGACTGAGTCTTTACA
The DNA here is from genome assembly GCA_948472305.1 of Vicia faba. Lineage (NCBI taxonomy): Eukaryota > Viridiplantae > Streptophyta > Magnoliopsida > Fabales > Fabaceae > Vicia > Vicia faba. The sequence goes on from CATIWC010000499.1 coordinate 77,294, forward strand.
GATGATGTCTCAGCTGATGTTATGACAATATCAGGAGCATGAGATCCCTGAAACAGCTTGTAGTGTAACCCAAGAGCAGGAGCTCTTTTGCAAGCAGTATCTCTTGCCACCAGGATATCAGGGTACTGTGCAAGGATAATTCCACACAGGAGGGAGGGAAAGGCAATAGGGCCTTTGACAGTAAAGCTACCAGCATGTTTTAGAGTTTGTTCAAAAATATACCTGCCATAGTCAAATTCAGTCTTGGTTCCCACAACATAAATAAATCTCCCCAATCCTGTGGAGATAGTTGATTTATGGTTTGTAGGGACCCAGTTGGCTGCACCAATCTTGTGCAGGATGGCAAATTTCATGCTTAGTTTGCTGGCATTCAGCTTGCCTTTCAAGGGCCAGCACTTGACTTGTCTTGCTGTGATGGTTTGGCATACTTCATTGTCAGTGACTTCCAGTTCAGGGCAATCCTCATTTGATCTTCCAAGAAATTTGTTAATTTCTGATGGAGAGAAATTAACCCTTCTTCCTCTAACATAAACACATTCAAAGTCAGTTGTTCTTCCATCAACACATTCATCAGACAAGTTCATTATAAATTCCTTGACCAGATTTTCAAAGCACTTGGTAAATTTTACCACATTCTTCATCAGTCCAGCAGCTTTAATCAGGTCCATGATTTCCTTGCAGTCCATGGCACCATTGTTTAGCTCTCTTTCTAAAGATATTCTCTTCAAGCAAACATACTTCCATCTGTTGGCATTGTCAGGATGGTGAAAAGAGATGTTGTCTGTTAGGACTTCAGGAACTCTAGCAATTTTGCTGGAAGGGAGTTTCCTTCTGATAGAAATTTCTTCAGCCTCAATTTCAAATTCTGATTCCTCATCAGAATTAGAAGAATCAGGTTCTTTTATCTTCTTTGTGATTGGTTGTCTTCCAGTATGCACTTGGGCTTTCACCTTCCCTTTGGACAGACCAGTCTTCACAGATTCTACCCCAGTCTTGTCTTCAGACTTGGATTTCTTATCAACAGGTTTCTCTTTGGTCATACATTTTGCAGTATTCTGATTACCCTTTCTTTTCATTATTCTCCTAGCTATGCTAGGGTTTACATTGGCAATTAGTTCATTGTCTGAGTATTCCTCATCCACATCAATAACATGTGGATCAACAGTCTTCTCTGAAGGGTTCTGAATATCATCAAGGATTTCAGATGATTTTTGAATGTTGTCATTTGGTGTCACAACATTCTCAGAGACATCTGTATTGGCTTCAACATTTGGGCTTGCTGATTCTTGATTTAATGGGACAGAAATCCCCGGTACAGAGTGATTTTCGCTTAGTATTCTTATAACAAGCCTAGCAATTGCTTGATGTACTTGAGCTGATCCTTCCCTATTTGGTACAGAAGAAGAAGGATGAGAAGGATTACTGGAAGCAGTAGCTTGAGATCTTCCTGCATGCCTAGTTCTCAGCCTTTTGACTTTGGAGGGGTCAGTTGCCATTTCTCTGAGAGGAGTGATCTCCAGGACTTCAGAATCTATGCATGTGGTGATTGCTAGAGAATCTTGGTCAGATGATGAAGATGAAGTGGTCGCCTTGGTTGAAGATGATGTTTGAGACATTTTGAATGACTTAGAGCACCAATAACAATTTGAGAGAAAACTTTGATTGAGAGAAAGGAATAGGTTGCAAAGTCGAGAGAGGTAGGAGGCAAATGAGAGTCTATTCAACTTCTTAATAATTTTGAAAGAATTAGGAAAACATATGATTAACCCACTAAAAATAGACTTAACAAAAATAACTCCTTCAACCCTTGCTTTAAGCAAAATTAATTGCTATAATTTATCATGTTGGCAAATACCCATCTTGCCCCTCAAGTTTTCACGTTGTTCTCCATCAAGAGCCTTGGTAAAAAAATCAGTCAGCTGAAGCTTAATGACACCATGTTCCAGTTTAATTGTCTTCTTCTCTACAAGGTCAATGTGCTTGGTCCTGCTATGTGTTTCCAGTGATTTCTGGTAAACAACCGCTAGTCTTCCAAACTATCGAATAATCTTTCTTACTGTTATTCAATTCCTCTGGTAACTCACAGGATCGACTAGATTGATCCTAGGACTCCTTGGATATTAAGGTTACTCTCACGATCGAACAAATATTCATGGTTGATATTTGAGTATTTGGCTTATTTCGATCTCTCTCTCAGAAAGTCTAAAGATGTAATCAAAATGTGCGTGTGCGAAACTAAGTTACATGAATAAATGCTAATTGTAAAGACATGTAAAATTGCATAAAAGTGTAGTAAATGGTTTCGAATTATAAAACAGTTAATATAAAGGGTTTCTGGAACGTAAAAGGTTTGAAATATGAAGAAAGCATTTAGGGCAAGAAATCTTTAAATGACTTTTAAGTAAAAATATGCGTTCGAAGGATAAGACTTGAAGGTAAATGTATGGAAAATATGACAGTTTTCTGAAATATAAAGTGCTTGAAATATGAAGAAAGCATTAAAATGTAAAACTTTGAAGAAGAGATTTCGAAGTGAAAAGACTGTAAATGAGAAAACTTGTAAATGTTATTTGACAAAAGGATAAAAGAAAGTGCTGGAAATGGTAAAAGGTTTTCATTAAATCAGAAATATATGGTGCTATCATACATACATTTCTCTTGCATTCGTTTCCCTTGCCATGTGGTAGTTTGAATGTTACTGAGTATTTTGTATAATAGATATGACACACGAAATCCTAATACTAAGACTTCTATTTATACTAATTCGACCATAACGGTCTTGCTATAGGATTATGCCACGTTCAGAACATGCAGGACAATGCCTCTTTCTTCTTTCCACGTGTCCCCAAATGCTCCAGCACATAACTTTCAAACTTCGAATGTCCCGCTTCCATTTGAATTTCAAATGCTTTGGTACTTCTCCGTTTCGAACGCTCTTCCCCGACACAACCTTGTTGTTATTTCGAGACTTCTTTAGATATGTTCCCATAATTGCCACTCGAAGCTCTAAGCTTTGACATACTTATTCGAAACACTGCTTCTGCTACTTCGAAACATGGCTCTTTACCTCATTTTGATCGAAACGCTTAATTCATTTGGCTTCTAATAACATTATCAAAATCTTCAGCCAACAAATTGCCCCTTTAAAATATGTATTTCGATTCCTCTGAGAAATACCTATTTTAAACACCTACACAAGATTTTGATGGGACTTCCGAATCATCGTAACATTTAATGCATTTGACTCCAGTCACGTCAATCATAGCACCTTTTGGATTCCTTAACCGCCTGGAGCCACTTCACAGCATGGTGCAGTTACAAATAATGATTATCTTTAAATCACGCCTATTACCCATGTTAACTTTACGCCACCTCTTCATCACACCAACCCATGATCTCCACGTATCACACCCTTATTCGGTGGATGCTTAAACTTCCCCATTATAAAACATCACCAACTTAATCCTTTTCTTTTCTTTTCACACTCTAAATCTTTTACCCTCCTTCTCTCGTCAAAAAAAATCCAAGCTTTCAACATCTTTCAAAAATGTCTTCTTCTACTTCATCCCAACTCAAGAAAGTCTCCAAGAAGAAAGGAAAAACTGCAGGAGCTACCATGGAAAGTAAAATCATCACTCACCAAGGTCAATCCGTTCTTGCCCCTCAGATGATTTCAAAGGAAAAAGAAATGATGTATGCGTCACAGGTACTCATTCCTATCAATGTTGCTGGTAAGAGGTTAGCTTTAAATGGCCCTCTTACGGTTTTTGAAATATTAAAAGACACCAGGACGATTTTCCCAGATTACCTACCTCAGAACTGGCTCTGGCTTGGTTTCCCCCATATCCTTGGTGGTTTACTTGCAAAGAGATGTTCAAATATCTTCAAAGGAAACCAAAGCCATCTGAGACTGTGACATGGGCTCGATACTGGCTTCATGATTTCCCAGGACACCTTCGATACGACCTTTCTGCCATGTCAATTAAATCTGATCAAGGCACAGGTGCGAATGCGTGGGAAAATCCCAAATGTCTTTTATTTTCCATATCTTTAACCTTTGCTTTAATTGTTTCGATTTTCAGCCATCAGGATAAAGACAGTTGCCTCGAAGTCGAAGGAAGGGAGCGCCTCTCAAGCCTCCATCGAAACTACTGACAAAGTGACTCCTCCCGAAACAACCACTATTGCTGCAACCACAACAACAACAATAATACCAACAACAACCGGTGTTCCAATTCCAACGGTAATCACTTAGCCTTGATGTTTCGAATTCACTCATGCTTTATGGTTTGCATCTAACTCTTCGTTTAAAACTTTTTCAGACCAACAAGCTTCCTCCTACTACTCCCAAGAAGCGGAAATCAAGCACCACTGGGGAAGATCCCAAGGCTGGAGGAAACTTAAATACTGCTTCGAAGAAGAAGCCAAAGAAAGACATTTCGAAAAGTACCGTTCCAACTAGTGTCTCTGGACTTGATTCCAGGGATGCTGCTCCCTCACCCAAATCCAAAAATCCACCTTCGACCTCTAACCCAACGTTGGAACGCATAGCTAGTAACCTCTCCTCCGAGAGTCCACAGGTAAATTGAACCTCTAAATTTTTTACAATACTAACTTCTTATTACCTTGGTGAAGGTTTTTCTTAACATTATGTTGTTCTTTGCAGAACATCTTGAATCCAGCTTCCACTATTTCGAACTCACCATCCAGAGCCGTTGCTCCGCTCAACTCCTCTCCTCAAGGAGATTCCAGCAACCTGGTTCAAAATAAAGGTTCCTCCGATATGGCGGTTCTTGCTGGAACTTCTGAACAGCAGGATGATCAAGGTACCTCCATTCCTCTGAAAGAGATAAACGAAACAACACTTCAGACGTCTGCAGAGGATTTGCAAAGGGCTTCTCTTCAAAAGTCCCCTCTTGAAACTCTTCAAGAGGACCCAAAGGACACTCAAACTGAAGAGGAGAAAGCTGATTCTGGGCAAAGAGCCGAAGAATCTGCAGACGAAGAATCTGAGGAGGAGAATGCCAATGATGGTTCGACTGCTGGGACGGAGTCCAACGCAAATAGCAGTGAAAGGGATGGTATCGAAGTGGTGGACTTGGATGAGGATGAAGAAGATCAAGAGCACGAAACGACTGAAGGGGATGGTAATGCAACCAACGAACCCATAGAGGTTGAACTGGACGTGGCTCCCCTACGTGTGGAACTCCCTCAATCCTCTCTGTCTCGAATGACTGACGAGGAACTGGCACTTCTGAGACGAAATGACCCTATTGGGTACATGAAGGCAAAGTTGGCTCAAAGGGACGTCCCACTTGCTAGGGCTGGCACAAGTTCGACCAGCTATCCTCTTCCCACAGATGAAAGAATTGTTCTTCTTAATAAAATTAGGAAAACCATTCTCAATGTGGATATATTCGAAGTGCTTAAGCAAGATAGTACTGCTTGCTATACTATGAAGGAGTTTCTCACAAAGGTCAATCTTTCCACCCGCTCCTTGCCAGTTAGTACTCTCTTGTTCGATCTTCAGAATTTGCTGGACAACGTAACTGGTTACCTTCTCCAAGACGAATCTGCTGCCAAGAAGGTTCACGAGAAACGCATTGCCATGGATGCCGCTTATGAACAAGCTTCGAAACTCTCTCAAGAAGCTGAGGATCAAGCTATGCATCTGAAGCAGGCGAAAACTGATTATGAGGCTCGAGCTGAGTCCATACTTCTTTGGGAAAGGCAGATTCTGGAACTTCAACAGAAGGTTAAGGAGGCTAAAGAGCAACAACTAGCCTTCGAAACCAATACTGCTGGTAACCAATTCGAAGAGCTTCTCAACCAGGGGCTTGCGAAAATGGAGACTGCAGAACAACTTAAAGAAGAAGTGGCAACCTTGGAAGGAGCCAGGCGGTTCGCTCAGCAGAAACTTGAATCATTTCGAAGCACTTTTAATCGATTGAAAAATAATTCTTATTTCTAGATTTTGATGTTTATTTGACACATACATTTGGTTTCTTACATGTAATATTCGAACAACGCCATTTTGGCATTTTATCTTGCCATCTTGGCTTTTTATAACATCTTGTTTACGTTGTTACTATTCGAATCTCCTGCAGGCTTGGCTTATATTTCTTTAAATATTTCCCATTAACCTTTAGGATACGTTTATCATCCATGAGTTCTTCGATTTCGTATGCATTGTTTGAGAATACTTTTAATATTCGAAAAGGTCCTTCCCAATGAGGTGACCATTTACCTAACGCTTTATTCTTCTTGTCCATAGGCAATATGACTCTCCAAACCAAGTCATTAATAATGAATACTTTTTCTTCACCCTTTTATTGTATGTTCTGGCCACTCTTTCTTTTTGCCTCATCAAAATTTCCAACGCATGTAATCTAATTTCGTCCAACTCAACTAATTCATTCATCATCATTTCCCAATATAATGCAGCTGGGATTTCGTTTTGTCTCTGAATTCGAACTGATTGTAGATGAATTTCTACTGGCAACACTGCATCATGACCAAATGTGAGTTGGAAAGGCATAGTGTTAGTAGCTTCCTTAGGAGATGTTCTACAAGCCCATAATATTTGGTCCAGAGTTTTGTGCCAGTTTCTTGGCTTTTTGCCAATATGCTTCTTGATTAATCCTATTATTACTTTATTTGCTGCTTCGACTTGTCCGTTTGCTTGAGCATAATATGGCGTTGATGTTAGCAATCTAAACCCCATTTCTTGGGCAAATCCTTGCATCTTTCTGCCAGTAAACACAGAGCCTTGGTCTGTGGTTATGCTCTCTGGCAATCTGAACCTATAGATAATGTGCTTTTGTATAAATTCAATAATAGCCTCTTGATCAGCAACTATCAGTGATATAGCTTCGATCCATTTGGTAAAATAGTCTATTCCCACCAAGATGTATTTCTGTCCTTTGGACGAAGCAGGATTTATTTCTCCTATCAAATCCAATGCCCATCCTCTAAATGGCCATGGTTTGATGATCGAATGCAACTCACTGGCAGGGGCATGTTGAATTCCTGCATGTTTCTGACATTCCTCACATCCTTTAGCAAAGTCTATGCAATCTTTGAGCATGCTAGGCCAATATAAACCGTACCGAAATAACAACCATTTCATTTTATGGCCTGCTTGATGTGCCCCACATGCCCCATTATGGACTTCATACAATGCTAAATATGCCTCACTTTCTCCTAGGCATTTTAATAATACACCCTCTTGGGTCTTTTTAAACAATTCGTTCCCCATGAGGAGATATGACAATGCTCTATATTTTGTCTTTCTATCCACATTTAGCGTTGGGTCTGCTAAATAACTCTTCAGTGGAATTCGCCAATCTGCATCTGACAAAGTATTTATGGCTAATATTTCGAATCCCTGTTTCTCAGCATATCCCAATCTCATACTTTCCAGATCCGATGGTGTGAATCTAGTAGCCATAACTCTTCCCCTTAATTCGACCAAATCCTTGAAGTTCTTGGTAGACACTTTATAACCCGAAGCCAACTGCGCTAAGTCATTTGCTTCTTGGTTCTCTATTCTTGGTATGTGTTGAATATCCATGTATTCAAATTTCCTCAATAGCCTATTGACTATGACGAAGTATACCATTAAATTTTCCTTTATGCACTTGTATTCCTTTGTGATTTGTTTGACCACTAATTCAGAGTCTCCTTTAATTTCGACTCTGGTTGCCCCCAATTCCAACAAAGCTTCAAGTCCAACAATGAGCGCTTCATACTCAGCTTCGTTGTTAGAACAAGGAGGACCATCTAATTTATACTTGAATTTTGTTGGAATTCCTTCAGGAGAAATCAGAAGGACTCCAACACCACTTCCATTCCTGTGGGTTGAACCATCAAAGTACAATTTCCATGGTTGCATTTCGACGTAACTCATGACCGTCTGCTCAACCAAAGAATGGTCCACAATGAAGTCAGGAATCACTTGACCTTTCATAGCTTTTAAAGGCATGAAAGTCAACGAATATTCTGTTAAGGCTAAAGCCCACTTGCCAACTCTGCTATGCATTATTGGTTTTGAAAGCATATGTTTAATGACATCGAAATGAGATGAAACATAAACATCAACAGGTTTTATATAATACTTGAGTTTCATACAAGAGAAATACAAACAGAGACATAGCTTTTCTAAATTGCTATATCTGGTCTCTGCATCATTTAGCACTCTACTTAAATAGTATATGGCTCTTTCGATGCCATTGCTATCTTCTTGTGCTAGCATACTACCTATACTAACTTCAGAGGCGGATATGTACAATCTCATGGGCTTCCCCCATGATGGTGGAGACAAAATAGGAGGCTGAGAAAGGTATTCTTTTATCCTGTCAAATGCCTCCTGGTGAGCTTCATTCCATTCGAAGGCTTGGCCTTGCTTTAGACGTAGTAACGGAGAGAAAGCTTGGGTTCTTCCACTTAGGTTCGAGATGAATCTTCTGAGGAAGTTAATTTTCCCTAACAGAGATTGTAACTCCCTTTTTGAGGTAGGTGCTTTCGTCTCCATTATGGCTTTGGTTTTGTTCTGGTTGATTTCAATTCCTTTCTTGTGAACCACAAAACCAAGAAAAACTCCAGCCTGCACAAAAAATGCACATTTAAGGGGATTCATCTTTAAGCCATGTTTTCTCATTCGCTCGAATGATTGGCTTAAATGATGCAAATGTGTTTCTGCAGATATAGATTTGATGACTATATCGTCAATATACACCTGCATGAAAGTTTCAATGAAATCATGAAAAATTGAATTCATTGCCCTTTGATAAGTTGCCCCAGCATTCTTTAAACCAAAAGGCATCACCACCCATTCGTAGGTGCCTAAGGCTCCTGGGCAACGAAATGTTGTCTTTGCAACATCTTCTTCAACAATGAAAATCTGGTTATACCCAGAGTATCCATCTAACATACTCAAGTATTCGAACCCTGCAGCAGAATCTACTAGCATTTCTGCCACAGGCATGGAATATTCATCTTTAGGGGTTGCAGTGTTTAAATCCCTAAAATCTATGCAAATTCTTAAAGAACCATTTTTCTTAATAACAGGTACTATGTTTGCTAACCATTCGACGTACCTTGTTGTTCTGATGAATTTGCAACGCAGCAACCTTTCGATCTCAGCTTTAATTTTTGTGAGAACCGCTGGTGCGAATCTTCTGGGAGTTTGTTTGATGGGCCTCTTGCCATCTTTGATTGGCAGTCTGTGTTCGACCAACTCCCTCTTTAAACCAGGCATCTCGTCATAATCCCATGCGAATCAATCTTTGTTTTCCTTAAGGACTTCGATCACTTCCTTCTTGAGGCCTGGGCTAAGTTTAGCACTTATGTAGGTTACTCTTTTCGTTTTTTCATCCCCTAAGTTAACTTCTTCGAGTGGATCTTGTGCCAACATTTTGGCACCTGAGTTTATGGGGTCCCTTTCGAAGCCTAAGGGTTCTTTATCATAGATGGCATCTAACCTTTGATCCATCTCAAACTCTTCGAAGGGTGAGCATTTCGAACCATCCCCACTTACTTCGTTCATCTTTATAGTTGATTTATTTATTTCAGCCTCTAAGGCCGCTTTTGATTCGTTCTCAGCCATATAGGCCGAAATCCTTTCGAAAAAGGTAGACTCAGTCATGGATAAGGTTGTCGAAGTCCCAGCCTACTGGCCGTTTTTGTATAGTGCTTTCGACTCCCTCTTCTTCACTGATTATTGTTCTATCCCAGTAAAGGCCATCATGACGAAGGGTCATGTAGTAGTGGGCGTTTCTAGTTTCATTAATCTCATCATTTGGAACACACGGAGCAATCTTTGCCAGATTTTTATCATAATCCCTCTTGTCAACTAAATTGACAGTTGACATAAAGTAACTCTGGTCTGCTTCAATGTTTTCCACGATACCATCATCTCTCCACAGAACTAGCCGCTGATGCATTGACGAAGGAACTTCCCCCATGCCATGGATCCACTCCCTTCCCAGCAGTAAGTTATAGTTGGCCTTGGCTTCGATCACCATAAACATGGTGGGCCTACAGCTTGAGCCTATTGTCAATTCCAACTGGACCACTCCCAGTGTTTTGCCAACTTTTCCCTCATAATTGGACAGAACCATATTATGGGGCTTGATGTCTCCTTCGCGAATCTCTAATCTTTTTAGCATGAAGTGGGGTATCAAATTGACTGCAGCACCCCTATCCACTAGAACTTTGTTCACACCATGGACACCAACTTTCGCCCGAATAAAAAGTGGCTTGAGATGGTTCTTCATTGCAGGTTCTGGACGTTCGAAGAACGCATTTTGTTCCTCAACAGCCCCATTGTCCATCACATAGTAGCACACAGGCCTATGTTTCATCAGATCTGTGGTGTCTTCCTCCTCATATTCATTGATTTCAGTTTCCTGCCCAAATTCGCAGGGAAGCACAGACACCACGTTACAGTTCAGGTTAAATGAAGACTCCCCCTTCGATTCGAAGTTATCTGTTATCATATCTTCGTCCTCTTTCGGGCCTGGAGTGTATTCCTTTGGTTCATTGCATTGTTCTTCAGAGAAGAGCCTCCTATTGACTGGAGGTTTGTCTTCAATTTGATTTTTTGGTTTGTTGGTGCTAGATTCACCTTGGTTTTTTGTTGAAGTAACCCCTTTGTTCGCCACAGCTTCTCTCTCAGCCTTTCGAATCCTTTGTTGTCTGCGCCACTGGGATCTTGACATGGGGTTCCTTCCTTTGTAGTTTTCCAATCTCACCTCCTCCCTTTTTGCTGTGTTGAATTGCCTCTTGTATGTCACAGCATGGCGTGCATTTCGTTCAGCATTTCTCCATCTATCTTTGCCTTTGTCATTTCTGACCTGTAACCATCTATCGGTTGGCACTTCAGCAGGGAGTTTGAAAGTCACTCTTCGAGCAGCCTTGGGGTGAGGGCTATCAGGCCTTCGCTGTTTGTGTCTGCTGTTGAAGCGTGGGCCCATCTGGACAGTTTCTTGATGGTTCCAGCAAGGGGCGAAGGGAATCGTTTCGAAAGCCCTGGCCATGCTTTGGTCATACACAGCAGAACACCTTGGGCAAATCAAGCACTTGGTTTCCCTTTTGTAGCAGCGAAACACAAATTCTAGCAAACTTTCTCCAGCCTTGGGATAACACCTAAAAAGCTGGTTATCCTGGCGCCAATTGTTGCCAGTTCGAGTCCTCTGTACCCTTTCGAAATTCGCAGCGATTCTTTGATTGCAGAGGATGCTGCACCCGGGGCACAATATCATGCCTGAATCTCCTTTGTGGCATGTCATGAGATAATCCTTGAGACTAGCATCTCCAGTGTGATTATCCCCCATTCTATACTTTTCTTTTTCTAAGTATTTTTCCACTTCCTCCATCTCAGAGCGGGGTCTTTCCATATCCACCATATTTATTTCAACATCTTCCCCCTTAGCTTCATCATCACCCCATCCTGTGGGCTTTATATCCTTAATCTGAACCTTCGAACTCTCTGGGGAAGAATATTTGACCAAATAGTCAAATTTTCCACTGGGTTCCCCTAGAGTGTCCCATATTTCCTTCTGAGGGGAAATTGGCTGTGTGATTTGGACTTTCTCCAAATCCAGCCTCAAGCCTTCAGTGACTTGTGTTAGTTCTTGGTTTTGATTTCCCTGGCCTTCAGTAGCCTGGGTTTCTCTTGCAACAGCTACAGGTGCGGCAATCGAAGTCCCTGGCGTATTCTGGATGTCTTCAGTGACCTCCTTACTGACTTCGACCATCACCCAGTTTTCAACTTCAGTACCCTTCTCTCCTGTTAGGGCGTCGCTTTGATCAGTTTCCACCATGTTGACCTCTCCAATGCATGCAGGCTCGGAGTAGTTGGTGTCTGCGACGTCCAAGGGATCTTCGTCACCTTTCATCTTCACTTTATCAGCAAACTTTAGTCTGCCATCTTTGATCGCGTTTTGAATCAGATCCCTGAAAAGAAAACATTGTGAGGTTTTTTGGCCTAGGGAACTATGATATTTGCAAAATCCTCTCTTCTTTCTCTGATCCAAAGGAGGTATTTTGACATTTGATGGCACAATTAGTTGGCCATCTTTGACAAGTAAGTCAAAAATCTCGTCACATTTAGTGACATCGAAGGTATAAACCTTCTTTAGAAATTTGTCACTTTTCTCATTTTCAACAATGTCTTTCCCTTTTGTGGGAACTAACAATTTGCAAGAATAAGGCGGGGCCTGTTTTAATTCAGCGAGGTCAATTTCGACCTCTTCGAATTCGAACTCAGGATATTCTTCTGCTTCCTCAGTCCCAACATAGGAAATCCTTTCTTTCTTGCTATTCTTAAAGACTCTGGCTTTTTCGGCCTTTAGTCTTTCGACCTGTCGAACCCTATCGGCTAACTGAGCCATATCCCTCAAATACTGAGTGTCTAGTTTCTTTCGAATAGAATAATCCAAGCCACCAGCGGCCATTTCGACTAACTCATGTTCAGGCACTACTGTGTAACATCTGGATTTCAAAAGCCTAAATCTATTCAGATAATCATCAATGGGTTCGGTGAACTTTCTCTTAACACTGGCCAATTCCTTCAAACTTATTTTCGACTGTCCCATGTAAAATTGTTCATGGAATAATCTTTCTAAGAGAGCCCAAGTGTCAATGGACCCAGGAGGCAAAGTGGTAAACCATGTGAATGCGTTTTTTGTCAAGGAACTTGGGAAGTATTTGATCCTGAGATCTTTATTATTGGCTATATCTCCCGCTTCGGTTAGATATCTCGCTATGTGTTCGACTGTTGACTCATTGGTATCCCCAGCGAACTTTGTAAATTTAGGGACTTTATATCCCCTTGGTAAATCAGTATGCATTATGCAATCCAATATAGGAGAAGCATAATTTGGCCTTCTCATTCCTGTGTTGAGGCCATTCTGGGCCATGACTCTCTCTATCATGGTGGTTAAGTTGTTTTCTGCCAAGATGTTATCGTTTCGAACTCTATGAACGACAGCATCGGCATCTTGATTTCGACCAACCAAAACAACTCCCCTAGGTTGTTCTTCTCGAAACTCTGGGGCTTCTAGCCTTTCGACCCTTGCCCCTGGTTCCAAAATTTCTCTTTGTGGGCCCGGGATTATTGGGGCTTCTAACCTCGGTGCCCTGGCCCCCAAGTTAACTTCTTCTCTGGGTGGTCTATAAATTGGGTCGTTAGCAATTTGTTCTATAACATGCATGTTTGCTCGAAATCCTGCCTGATTCTGCCTACGCCTTTCTGGGGGAGCAAAGAAATCTGCTATTCGACTCATATTGTCAGCGTTTTCTCTGTTTGTCACAGTCACATTTTGCACTATTGGGGAAAATATCTCCTGCATGGTTTGCGCTAACACCCCTATCATATTATGGTTACTGTCATCCATCAATTGCCTAAAAGCCAACTGGTTGTCTGTGGTTAAGATAGGCATTATGCTATAACCCACTGACCCTTGGTTATTTGTCATAAACTGATTCGCCCCAGACCCAGACCCTAGTTGTGGAGATGAATTCGATGTGGAATTGTGTAAACCTGCCATAAAAGATGTTGGCATTCCATAAGAGGAATTTCTGGTTCTATTTCCATCGAAACCGGGTGGTCTAGTTAATGGAGTGGCGAAATGGGATTGTGTCCCTGATGGTGGAACGAATCCCCCAGGGTAACCAATGGTTCCAGTATTTCCTAAGATCGAACTGTTAGTTGATATGCCACTTACTCCATTGGTGGCTACGTTACTGGTTGAAGATGCAACAGATTGTGCGTTCGAAGGGATTACATTAGATGTTCCGATCGAAGTGGACGCATTAGTGCCTGTTGTATGTGGGCCATTTTGGTCCCCTTGTTGATTGTCAGAATTAGACATTTTGTCCAAATGTTTTCTTCTGGATAAAGGTTGGTTGCTGTTGGTTATCTTACCACTTCTCAGGTTCATAAAACAGCAAACTTCATAGGTTCCAACGTTTTTGTAATGGTTATGTCTCAACAATCCTTATTTCTAATATCCAATTATTGGTCCCACCGGGTGTGCCAATTTGTTTCCAGTGATTTCTGGTAAACAACCGCTAGTCTTCCAAACTATCGAATAATCTTTCTTACTGTTATTCAATTCCTCTGGTAACTCACAGGATCGACTAGATTGATCCTAGGACTCCTTGGATATTAAGGTTACTCTCACGATCGAACAGATATTCATGGTTGATATTTGAGTATTTGGCTTATTTCGATCTCTCTCTCATAAAGTCTAAAGATGTAATCAAAATGTGTGTGTGCGAAACTAAGTTACATGAATAAATGCTAATTGTGAAGACATGTAAAATTGCATAAAAGTGTAGTAAATGGTTTCGAATTATAAAACAGTTAATATAAAGGGTTTCTGGAACGCAAAAGGTTTGAAATATGAAGAAAGCGTTTAGGGCAAGAAATCTTTAAATGACTTTTAAGTAAAAATATGCGTTCGAAGGATAAGACTTGAAGGTAAATGTATGGAAAATATGACAGTTTTCTGAAATATAAAGTGCTTGAAATATGAAGAAAGCATTAAAATGTAAAACTTTGAAGAAGAGATTTCGAAGTGAAAAGACTGTAAATGAGAAAACTTGTAAATGTTATTTGACAAAAGGATAAAAGAAAGTGCTGGAAATGGTAAAAGGTTTTCATTAAATCAGAAATACATGGTGCTATCATACATACATTTCTCTTGCATTCGTTTCCCTTGCCATGTGGTAGTTTGAATGTTACTGAGTATTTTGTATAATAGATATGACACACGAAATCCTAATACTAAGACTTCTATTTATACTAATTCGACCATAACGGTCTTGCTATAGGATTATGCCACGTTCAGAACATGCAGGACAATGCCTCTTTCTTCTTTCCACGTGTCCCCAAATGCTCCAGCACATAACTTTCAAACTTCGAATGTCCCGCTTCCATTTGAATTTCAAATGCTTTGGTACTTCTCCGTTTCGAACGCTCTTCCCAGACACAACCTTGTTGTTATTTCGATACTTCTTTAGATATGTTCCCATAATTTCCACTCGAAGCTCTAAGCTTTGACATACTTATTCGAAAAACTGCTTCTGCTACTTCGAAACATGGCTCTTTACCTCATTTTGATCGAAACGCTTAATTCATTTGGCTTCTAATAACATTATCAAAATCTTCAGCCAACACTATGCTGAATAGGGTTCTTGGAAATATTGATTGTATTCAGATTGTCACAATACAACGTCACAACATCTTATGAGACATTATACTCAGTGAGCATCTGTTTTGTCCAGATAATTTGAGAACAGCTACTACCAGCTGCAACTATTTCAGCACAGAGTTGAAAAGGCATTCTTTTGACATGAATCATAGCTCTGGCAGATTCCTGTATGATCCTATTTTTCCTTCTGTCAACTCCATTTTGATGAGGAGTTATAGGAGAAGAGAATTCATGACTCATTCCTTCTGAGAAACAGAATTTATTAAACTTGTTGTTTCCAAATTCCTTGTCATGATCACTTCTGATTCTGACAATACATCCTTCTTTTTGGGTTCTTTTGCACAGTTCTCTAAAAACTTCAAGGTTATTCACCACATTATAGACATATCTCTTTTTACCAAGCCTTTCCATTTGATGTTCACCACAAACCCTCCTTTTATCAATCTGCAGTCTTGGAATCCTTCTGACTGCTTCCATAGAGATAGTTCTTTTCATTCTTCTTAGATGAAGATGGCCAAGTTTTTGGTGCCACAGTTTCACCTCTTTTTCTTCTTTGGTAATAGAACACATAGTGGAGTTATTAGTGTTCTCAGGATGCCACAAGTAACAGTTATCTTTAGATCTGATTCCTTTCATTACAACTTCTAGTTTTTCATTAATTACAAGACATTCAGATTTTGAGAAGTTGACCTTGAATCCTAGATCACACAATTGACTGATACTAATGAGATTAGCAGTCAGGCCTTTTACCAATAGTACTTCATTCAGATTTGGAACTTCAGGGCAGTCCAAATTACCAACTCCTTTGATTTCACCTTTAGCACCATCTCCAAAGGTCACATAACTAGTGGTGTGAGGTTTAACATGATTGAGAATGTTCTTTATTCCAGTCATGTGCTTAGAGCACCCACTGTCAAAGTACCAGCCTTCCTTTGCAGAGACTCTCAGGGAAGTGTGGGCTATCAGGGCAGTAGCCTTTTTCTTCCATTGAGGAGTATGTGGTACCCTTTTTGACTTAGGTTTAACACCTGGGCTCTGATTAGGGTATCCATACAATCTGAAGCAGAAAGGCTTAATGTGACCATACCTCCCACAATGATGACATCTCCATCTTTGGTAATTTTTCTTCATATATCTCTGTTCCTGATGTTGAGAGTTGTGTTGAGACATCTGCTTTGACATTTGTTTAACAGGCCTGATCTTCTTGTCTGCACTAGATTTCTTTGCTTCCACAAATCCTAGTCCATATTTGTTTCCCACATTTTGTCCAACCTGAAGGATTTCTTCCAATTTGTCTGTTCCATTTGTCAGCATCTTGACAGATTTGGTCATTTGGTTCAGTTGTGAGTTTAGCAATTGAACTTCCCCTTCTAGATGACTTATAGTTTCAAGGTCTGCCCTTTTTTCAGCCTCCAGCTTTATGATGAGTTTTGTTTGTTTCTCATTCTGCACAGACTTCAGCACTTCTGATACACAATTTCTTGTAAGTATCAGCCAGTTCTTCAAATGTCACTTCTTCATCACTAGTGTCACTTTCAGAGGTACAAACACCAGTTAGAGCAGTAACTAGTTTGGCAGATTCTTCTTCAGAATTACTTTCTGAATCACATTCAGACCAAGTAACATACATTCCTTTCTTTTGTTTCTTAAGAAAGGTAGGACATTCAACTCGAATATGCCCATATCCTTCACAACCATGGCATTGACTTCCTCTGCCTTGATTTCCCTTCTCTTCTGACCTTGGTCTTCTGCTGGAACTGTCAATGTCAGAGGGAATGTTATGAACATTAGACCTTGACTTTGGATCTATTCTTTTGATGAGTTTGTTGAATTGTCTTCCAAGCATGGCTATAGCTTCTGAAATATTTTCTTCTTCATCCTCCCTGTCTTCATATTCAGTGTTGGATACAAGTGTTATGCTCTTGTTCTTCTTGTCAACATTTTCAGTGATCCCCATCTCAAAAGTCTGAAGAGACCCAATGAGTTCATCCACTTTCAACTTGCTGATATCCTGGGCTTCCTCTATAGCAGTTACCTTCATTGCAAATCTTTTAGGCAAGGATCTGAGAATCTTTCTCACCAGTTTTTCTTCTGACATCTTTTCTCCCAATGCTCCTGAGGTGTTGGCAATCTCCAAGATGTTCATGTGAAACTCATGAATGGTTTCATCTTCCATCATTTTTAGATTCTCAAACTTGGTAGTCAGCATCTTAAGCCTTGACATTTTTACTTTGGAAGTGCCCTCATGGGTAGTTTTGAGAGTGTCCCAAACTTCCTTGGCCAGT
This sequence comes from Vicia faba, assembly GCA_948472305.1. NCBI lineage: Eukaryota > Viridiplantae > Streptophyta > Magnoliopsida > Fabales > Fabaceae > Vicia > Vicia faba. The sequence goes on from CATIWC010000499.1 coordinate 94,800, forward strand.
TCATATTGATGTACTAGTCTGAATATGTTTCTATCAATTCCATTGAACAAGGCATTTAAAGCTTTGGAATTACCCAGGGCTAACTCATCTTCTTCTTTACTCCATTCTTCCTCAGGCTTCAGACTGATTGTCCCATCTTTCTCAGTTATGGTGGGATGGTTCCATCCTTTGTCAGCTGCTCTCCAAGCCTTTTTGTCCAGAGATTTTAAGAAGGCAATCATACGAGGTTTCCGGTAGTCATAATTTGTTCCATCCAGAATGGGTGGTCTATTTCCAAAAACTCCTTCTTTGTCCATAGTGTCAGAAAGTGATATCCCTATATCTCACCCAGTAATACAGGCAGGGTGCCTGCTCTGATACCAATTGAAATTCTGGCTGCAGATACTCAATGTCACGTTCAATGTTATGACACTGTATCTGACTTTCTATAAGACAGTAAATACAAAAACAGTAAAGAACACAGTCAATTGTTTACCCAGTTCAGTGTGCAACAACACCTACTCTGGGGGCTACCAAGCCAGGGAGGAAATCCACTATAAGAGATATTAATTCAGGAATAAACCAACCAGTTTATCTCCTTCACTTAAGACCTACCCAATGCAACTTCAATCTAAGTACAACTTAAACCTGAGTTCCTACTCACTCCCCCTCAATCACAGCAGTGATACTTAAAACAATTGACTAATGATTTAATGAAGACACTCTTCAAAATATACACTTGATTATGCTTCACAGCTTTTTAATCAAGCAACACAAACACTCTTGCTTCACAGCTTTGAGTGATACATAAACCTAACTTGACTTTGCTTCAAAGCTTTAGTCAAGAGACACAAAACACTCTTGCTTCAAAGCTTTGAGTGATACAAAACCCTTACAATTAAAACCTATTCCAAGTCACTTATCACAATGATACTTGCTTGGATTACAATAGTTAAAACTATACAGCTTCTAAATGATCTTCTGTCCAAAGGGATAAATTCCAAACAGCAGCCCTGTTGAATATATAGCAGCTGCTTCTTCAGTTAGGGTTTCCACAAAAAGTTAGGGTCAATTCCGTTTGACCTTAAGACTTGGTCACAAGACTTTATCAACCAGTTTAGGGTTGAGCTAGGTTAACCCCAAGTCCACGAGATTTTCTGTTCTGGAAAGACTGAGTCATTTTCCTGAAAAATCTCAGAATTAACCAAACTGCATAACTGTTAGTTCAGAACAGGATGTCTTAACATTTGTTATGACATCTGAATTCCTGTTTACTGATTTTGGTAAATGTGATCATTTTGCAAAATGCTCAGATACACACTCATAAACATCAGTACCTGTATGCCACTATTTTTCTGCAAAGGTACCTAATAAACCAGTACCTAATAAATCAGAATGTTATGACATTAGTCATGACATTCACACATCTGGTTTTACCAAAAATGCATGCCAATAACTAAACAACTACAACTCTGATCATTTCCCCATCTTTATTCTTATGACCATTATCTTCCCTCCCAACTGCATATGCGTAAGTGACAAGAGGCTTTCGAAAATATTATGTTGTTTGCTCTCTCCTCTTTCTGCTTCTTTCTTTTTTGTTACTGCCGTTGTTTTTTTCATTCCACCCTTCACGTCTTCTTTATTGATTTATGTCCCTTCTTTCCACCTTTTGTCCTTCTTCCCGATCGAACTTTGATATATTTGTCCATACTTTATATGTGCCAAACCAAATACTTCGTAGTTGTTCCTCTAATCTCTGAGCTTCCAACACTCCAGCAAACCTTGTGAATCTAAAAACCTTTCCTTTTTATTTTTCTTTCTAGGTATGTATACGTCCACCTGCTTCCTTATTTTTGAAAATTTTGATTTCACCTCTCCTATTTTGATGTCTTCTAATATATTTATGAAGTAGTATGTCTTGGTGTCTTCGCGTCCTTGACTTTTCTTTTTCCTATAGGTAACCTGAGTCCATTCCTCTAGATCTTTGTCGCTAACTCTCCCTAATTTTGCCTCCACGGTTTGAACGACAGTACATATTCATTAATCTTTAGACCACCTCCAACGGTGGTTTTTCAGATTGGTTTGTCAGCTTGTCATTGAAATTGTCAACAAAAAAGTTATTCCAGCTGGTGAACGGTACAAATATAAGCAACGATTTTTTATATTTTTTTATTATTAAAATAATCAATTAAAATTGTAGAATCCAATATAAAATTTAGTATGAATAAAATATTAATATTAATGAGTCTCACAAAGAACTCAAATATGAGTAACACCGTTGAAGATGCTCTTACAACATATGTGAGACTAGCAAAGTGCATTAAATGTATAAAAAAGAATGAAATTTCATTTCCCACTTTTTCAATCTAACCAAATCAAATATCAAACATAATTAGTGGGTTCATTATACTACATAGTGCTAATGCTAAAATTATTCTTAATCTTTCGGGAGCTCACATACAAGACAAACTACAATAATTCTATAAATCATTCCATACCAGAAACAAGGAACCCCACCGCAACACTCTCATCCTTACCCTATCCTTCACTCATTTCAAAGAGTGAAGAAATCTTATCTCTATAGAAACTATTGAAGAAACATAACATCAACAAAAACTACGAAGAAAAAAATGCAGAAACAATTCAATCACATTATTCACACCCTCTTTATCCTACTCTCCATAATCACAGTAAGAGTTCTTTCCATTTCATCACTGTTTTGTCTAATAAATTGAACTTTTTTTATACCGCATCAAATTAATTTATCAATGTATACGCACGAATATCTTAATAGATCTTCCATAAATAGTAGTACATTCTGTATTAATTTTACACTAATCTTGATGTTTCTCTTATTATTATTTGAAATCTGAATTTAGTATCTAATTGTTTGTGTCCCTAAACATGAACACAGGTTGGTTTTGCAATAAACCATGAAGAAGAGAAAAACCAAAACCCATTCACTCCAAAAGCATTCGTAATTCGCTATTGGGACAGAGTGATAAAAAACAAGTTACCAAAACCATCCTTCATCCTCTCCAAAACATCCCCACTCACCGCCACCGAAGCCGCTGCATTCGCCAAACACGCGGCCGCCAACACTCTATCCACAAAGCTACCAGAATTCTGCTCCGCCGCACATCTCTTCTGCCTCCCAGACATAAACCCCAGCCTCAAGAAACAATACCCATTCGACCCCACCCATTTCGCCGTCTACAACGTCGACCAGAATTTCACCACCTACACCTTCGGCGAGAATTTCACCACCTACGGAACACATAAAACCGACGGAATCGACGCGTTCAAAAACTACTCCATCGGTCTATTCAGCGCCGAGCACAATGAGTTCAAAAGATACAGCAAAAGCTCCGCCAATCACAACGACAGTTTCAAAACCTATGCTATCAACACCAACGCCGCGGTGGAAGACTTCAACAACTACGGAACCAGTTCCGTCGCTGGATCTGGCGAATTCAAAACCTACAACACTCCAGACAGCAACGTACCTAACCTAAAATTCAACATTTACACCGCCGACACCGTCGGAAGAGAACAAACATTCAAAACCTACAGCGACTCCAGCAACGCCGGTAACCAGAGTTTCACTAACTACGGCAAAAACTCCCTCCACGCCGTTAACGATTTCACCTCCTACGCAACCGACTCTAACGTCTTCAAATCCGAATTCTCTGCTTATTCTGAAAAAGGAACAAGCAATGAAGATTCCTTCACCAGCTACGGTAAGCGCTTGAACAACCCTGACAATAATTTCAAGAATTACGGTAAGGGAAGTACAAGCGGTACCGAGAAATTCACAAATTACAGAGACCAAGCTAATGCTGGTGGCGATTCGTTCACTTCGTACGGTGAGAGTTCACGCGGTGGGATCCACGTTGGTTTCAATAGCTACGGACGAAGACCAGGTTTCCCGAAATTCCCAGGATTTGATAGTTTTACAGGCTACGCTAAAGGAGCAGATTTAGATCATAAGGTTACTTTCATAACTTACGGTGTTAATAACACTTTCAAAGATTACGATAAAAAAGGTATTTCCTTTGCTAAATACAATAACACTAACTCTGCTTCGGTTAGTGGTAGTTTGGTTAAGAACTTAGTTCAACCGGGTAAGTTTTTCCGAGAAATGATGTTGAAGGAAGGGACTATTATGCCTATGCCGGATATAAGAGATAAATTACCAGCAAGGTCGTTTTTGCCTCGTTCCATTTTACCCAAGTTGAATGAAATGAAGCAAGTTTTTCAGGTGTCTGAGAATTCGCCAATGAAGAAGATAATAGTTGATGCACTCAATGAGTGTGAGAGGGCGCCCAGTATGGGCGAGACGAAGCGTTGTGTCGGTTCACTTGAGGATATGATCGACTTTGCAACTTCGGTTTTGGGCCGTGATGTTACTGTTCGATCGACTGAGAATGTGAATGGGTGGGGTAAAAATGTTATGGTTGGTAAGGTTAAAGGGATAAATGGTGGGAAAGTAACTGAATCGGTGTCGTGTCACCAAAGTTTGTTTCCTTCTTTGTTGTACTACTGTCATTCGGTTCCAAAGGTTCGAGTTTATGAAGCGGATCTTTTGGACTCGGACTCTGAGGTTAAGATTAATCATGGTGTTGCTATTTGTCATTTGGATACAACTGCTTGGAGCCCTAGCCATGGTGCATTCATGGCTCTTGGATCTGGTCCGGGTAGGATTGAAGTTTGTCACTGGATCTTTGAAAATGATATGACTTGGACTACTGCTGACTCAAGTAGTAACAATCTTTACCATTAAGTTGTTATGTTTTCAATTCCATCTTGTTTTTCTACTTCTACGAGTGAATGGCTTTTCTTTTGGAGAGATGTATTTTCAATTATCAATCTCCTTTGTGCATGTTTGTATTAATCATGAGTCAGAAATAATCATTGTGTGTAACGAAGCTTAAATAAAAGTAAGATGGTAGTTATTTAATAAAGTTGATATATGCAAGCAAGAAGAAGAAGTGCAGAGGGTAATGAAACAATTTCAATCAAACATTTTTCTCTTGCAACCGATTTCTTTAAGCTATACCTTTCATTTGAAATGATGTCAATGGAGTTATTTCTTTTAGTTGTATACGTCACATTGTTAATATAATGTTTATATTCTAAAACGAGGATACAATAAACTGAGTTTAAGCGTATTTTTTCTAAAATTGTATCTTGTTCTAGACTGACCCGACAGTTAGAGTGAACCTAGTCTAGATTCTCTCTTTGGTGCAACTTATACGACCATGATCAGAATCTTTTTCGTTCTGTCGGGCGTTATCGATCGTTTGTTCTCTTGGACCGGCACCGACCCACGGTGACCAACGAGCATCTCTTAGTCTGTCCAACATCAAGTCGCCCAGACAACCAAGAACTGGCCAGACCGGTGCCAGTAATCTACCTCCTCTTCAGAACCAACGGCTAGTTACGGGCAAACCTGTTCGGTATGACCAAGTTCTGGCAGTTACCTATTTTCACGGGTCAGCACATCTAGGCTCAAAAATAGAAATCAATGGCCACGCACTAGAGGCATTATATATACCTTGACACATGTGAGTGTCAGGTATCGAATATTCACTATTCACCACCAATACCCTAATACTTTACTTGTATCTCTTTGCTTCCATACTTACTTAGTCATCAGAGTACCTTGCAGGTACGATCCCCTTTTTCCTCCTAGACATCATAGCCCGACCGAAGATCATCATTTGGCCACCTTGCAGGTTCTGATCAACCGGTAAGATCAGTGGCGCTGTCTGGGAACTTGCTATTCCCATCTTTCTTTTCCCGAAACTCAAAGATCAAAGCAGATATTCAAGATTCTATTCACCGATCATGGCCGACCATGATGATCTCCTCCTGCATGGAAAGATTCCACTTTCTCCGGTGCATAAGAGTGACGAAGGTCAGGGACATCCTCACCTCGAGGATAACTTCGACCTTTGCGACGGTCGAACTGCATCTCCAGACTCCATCGGCGCCCAGCGCGACGAACAACATTTCTTGGACGGATAGTGTGACACTAATTAGAATTTTAATTATTAATTTAATTGGAAATTTAATTATTGGTATTTTTGGATTATTGGAATTAATTTAATTAATTAAAGGAAAGAAGTTTTGGTGGTGTGAAGAGTGATTAGAGGGTGTGAGGGGTAAAATACTCTACTCTTACTAATTACTAATTTAATTATTTTATTGGAATAATAAAAGGAGTATTAAAAGGAAAAAAGAAGAGAAAGAGAGTTATTTTGGAATATTCATCATACGTGCATTTGAGAAGAGGAAAAAGAAGGAGAAAACCGGAAGCGTCAGAATTCGAAGAACCCACAAGGTAAGGGGTGATTTCGATTAGTTAATTCGTATTATCGGTTTAGATATTCAATAGTATGGATCATAGTATGTTAGGGAATCCCGGATTGGAATTCTAGGGTTCCGTAGAATTGTCCCTATTGCGTCGAATTGTAGGTTGAAAACCATTAGGGTGTCAGATGATAAAAAGGAATGATGAAATAATGTTGTTTGATGTTATAATGGTGCAAAATGGATGTATTTTGGTGTTTCTCATGTTGCAATCCGTATGGGTATGTTTGGAATTGGTTTAGAATGAATAAATGCTGTCAAAAGTGCAGAATTTGACTCTGCGGGTCGTGGGAACCGGTTCCCAGTGGGGAGGAACCGGGTTCCACTGTGTGAATTTATAAAAACTGGCAAAAATGCACGTAGGAACCGGTTCCTGTATAGGTAGGAACCGGGTTCCCATACATTTTTTCAGAAGCGTGATTTTTGAACTTCGCAGGAACTGGTTCCTGCATATGTAGGAACCGGGTTCTGCTGTAACTTTTGAAAAATATTAAACTTTGAAAATTCATAACTTTCAAACCGTAAGTCCGTTTTGAGTGCCGTTTTGGACGTTATTTTTTAAATTTAATGCTCTATTTTATAAAATGAAAAGATTTCCTAAAACCTGAAATTATTTTGAAAATGAGTTAAATCTCGGAATAAGTGATTATTGGCTAACGCACATGGGTGTGTATGTAGCAGTGAACCTGTGATGGATGGATGTATTAGTATTATGTGAATGAAAGGCATGTTTATGTTGTTAATGATGGTGTGCATGATCGTTGAGATATCATGTTTTTGGTTTTGGTTCAGTTATGATAAATTGATGTATTTCATAGACTGATTTGATGTTGCATGCTAGTGATGTGCGTGCATATGCATTGTTTTGGTGAAGTTAATTCCCATTGTGTGGAATTTGACTTGTATTTCCATTAACCGATACCCGGGTGATGATGGGTGGTTAGGCTGGATTCGTGTCTGGGTGTTTATGGACGAATCGATGGTTGCTGTATCTGGTTGATGATGGATCAGTGTTGGGTGACTTGGTCACGTGTTGGTACCACATACATTGTGTCTGCATTTGTGTTTGCATGGAATTGTAATATGTTAGGATGTCTTCCAGTGTTACAATTCTTTGGTTGATTATTGATTTGTGCATAATGACTTGTATGATTGGAACTGCGTGTTGAATCTGAATTTATGTTAAAATGGGTGAAATAATATGCTTGTGATATAATGTTGATTGAGAAGCTTATAATGCATATTAATTATGAGAAATCTCACCCTTACTTTAACAATTTCAGATTAAAGTTAGCAGCTCAAGAGTTTGTGAGGATGGCTCTAGAGCTATGTTACTTTAAGTCTGCGTGTCAGTGTCGTGCTCTGATAGGTTGTAACACTGGGGAACGTTTAGTTGAGGAATTAGTTATTATTCAATTGTTTCTTTGAATTTCATTGGGAATAATTATGTTTTGGTTTATTCCATTTTGGTTATGGTATTTTTCCGCTGTGTAAGACATGGTCTTAATTTGATTGAATTATTTGAATAATGACCCTCAGTGTAGCATGACTACTGTTTTATTGGAAGTTTTATTTATTTCATAATTGTGACATCCCTTGTTCTGTGTTAACTCTGATGGAATATGTCTTTAATCATTTATATAATTAATATTATTCGGGGTATTTTAGAAGGGGTGTTACAATAGTGGTATCAGAGCATAGTCGGTCTTGTCTTGTGTCGTTATCCATTTTATATGCGACTAGTGTAAGATGATACTATCGATACTTGTGTGTTGATGAGGTTGTTTTGTAATGTTACATAACAATGGCCGGAAGAGGTAACTGAAGAAACGACGATGCTATTGCTGAAGCATTGGGAATGTTGGCTGGAGTACTCGGAGGGAACCAGCAGGGAGCTGTGATTGGTGCTGACCGACAATTGGGGAATTTTCAGAGGAATAATCCTCCGTTGTTCAAGGGTGCACATGATCCCGAAGGTGCTCATAAGTGGTTGAAGGAGATCGAGAGGATCTTCAGAGTAATTGACTGTGCTGAAGGGCTGAAGGTGAGATACGGAACTCACATGTTAGCAGAGGAAGCTGATGACTGGTGGGTTGCTACCAGAACTGAAATGGAAGAAGATGGTATTGCGTTGACTTGGGCTGTGTTCAGGAGGGCTTTTCTGAGGAGGTACTTTCCTGAGGACATCAGAGGCAAGAAGGAGATTGAGTTTCTGGAACTCAAGCAGGGTAACAAGACTGTCAGTGAGTATGCTTCGAAGTTTACTGAGTTAGCGAAGTATTATGCTCATTATACTAACGATGCAGATGGAGAATTTTCCAAATGTATCAAGTTTGAGAATGGTCTTCGTGATGAGATTAAGCAGGGTATTCGGTATCAGCGTATCCGAAGATTTCCTGATCTGGTTGACTGTAGTAGGATTTTAGAGGAGGATCTTGCTAGTACTAAGTCGAATGCTCGAGGGTATGTTGATAGGAAGGGTAAGCAACAGATGGATCGTGGTAAGCCTTATGATAGAAGTAATCAGAGACCCGGTGGTTGGAAGAAGTTTGGTGGAGGAGATTCTAGTTCTTCCATTAAGTGCTACAAGTGTGGTGAGACAGGACATCGTATGGTGGATTGCAAAAGTAATGATAAGAAGTGTTTCAAGTGTGGGAAACTCGACCATGTGGCCAATGATTGCAGAGTAAGAGTGGTGACTTGTTACAACTGTGGTGAAGAAGGTTATACTCGTCCTCAGTGTACAAAACCCAAGAAGGAGCAAGCTGGTGGTAAAGTGTTTGCATTGTCTGGGTCAGAGACTAAGCCAGATGATCGGCTGATTAAAGGTACATATTTTATTAATGATATACCTTTGATTGTGATTATTGATACTGGAGCTACGCATTCTTTTATTGCTTTGGATTGTGCTAAAAGATTGAATTTGGAAATTTCTAATATGGATGGAAGTATGGTTATTGATACTCCTGCGTCGGGTTCAGTGACTACTTCGTATGTTTGTAGGAATTGTCCTATTGTGATTTTTGGTAGGGGTTTCAGTATGGATTTAGTGTGCCTACCGTTAGAACAACTTGATATCATCCTTGAAATGAACTGGTTAGAATTCAACCAGGTTCATATCAATTGTTTTGCGAAGACGGTTATTTTTCCTGAAGAGGTTGGTGTCGAAGATGTGACTATGTCGGTTAAACAGATGAACCTAGCCGTGAAAGATGGTGTTGTGGTATTTATGTTGTATTCTGCAATAGAAGCGGAGGGAAAAGCAAAGAGTGATGGATTGCCAGTGGTGAATGAATTTCCAGAGGTGTTTCCGGAAGACGTTAGTGAATTGCCACCTGAGAGGGAGGTAGAATTTACTATAGATTTGATTCCTGGAACTAGTCGGGTGTCGATGGCGCCTTACCGTATGTCGGCATCTGAATTAGTGGAGTTAAAGAAACAGTTGGAGGAGTTACTTGAGAAGAAGTTTATTCGTCCGAGTGTTTCGTCGTGGGGTGCTTCGGTGTTATTGGTTAAGAAGAAAGAAGGTTCAATGAGATTATGTGTTGATTACAGACAGCTGAATAAAGTTACAATCAAGAATCGGTATCCTTTGCCGAGGATCGATGATTTGATGGATCAACTAGTTGGAGCTTGTGTATTTAGTAAGACTGGTCTGAGATCTTGATATCATCAGATTCGTGTGAAGTCAGAAGATATTCAGAAAATTGCATTTAGAACGAGGTATGGACATTATGAATATTCGGTTATGCCGTTTGGAGTTACTAATGCACCTGGTGTTTTCATGGAGTATATGAACAGGATATTTCATCCGTATCTTGATAAGTTTGTGGTGGTGTTCATTGATGATATTCTAATTTATTCGAAGAGCGATGAAGAGTATGCAGAACATCTCAGAGTTGTGTTGGAATTGTTGAAAGAGAAGAAGCTTTATGCGAAGTTGTCCAAGTGTGAATTCTGGTTAAGTGAAGTAAGTTTTCTTGGCCATGTAATTTCCAAGAATGGAATTGTTGTGGATCCTACGAAGGTAGAAGCAGTATCTCAGTGGGAAGCGCTGAAGAATGCTTCTGAGATCCGTAGTTTTCTGGGTCTTGCAGGTTATTATAGGAAGTTTATAGAAGGATTTTCCAAATTAGCGTTACCGTTGACTAAGTTGACCAGGAAGGGTCAGATGTTTGTTTGGGATGTTGAATGTGAGAAAGGATTTCAAGAGCTGAAGAGGAGGTTGACAAGTGCTCCGATCTTGATTTTTCCAAATCCGACTAAGTCTTTTGTTGTGTATTGTGACGCATCATTAATGGGATTAGGTGGTGTGTTTATGCAAGATAAGCAGGTGGTGGCTTATGCTTCGAGACAATTGAAAGTACATGAAAGGAATTATCCGACTCATGATTTGGAGTTGGCAGCTGTTGTGTTTGTTTTGAAGTTGTGGAGGCATTATTTATATGGTTCTCGGTTTGATGTGTTCAGTGATCACAAAAGTCTGAGGTATCTCTTTGATCAGAAAGAGTTGAATATGAGGCAGAGGAGATGGTTAGAATTTATAAAGGATTATGATTTCAGTTTGAATTACCATCATGGTAAGGCAAACGTTGTTACGGATGCCTTGAGTAGGAAGTCCTTGCATATGTCGATGTTAATGGTCCGTGAGTTAGATTTGGTTGAGCAGTTCAGAGATTTAAGTTTGGTATGTGAAACTACTCCGAATAGTGTGAAATTGGGTATGTTGAAACTGACTAGTGGTATTCTGGAAGAAATTCGGAATGGACAGAAGTCCGATGTTGGGTTAGTTGATAAATTGACATTGATCAACCAAGGCCAAGGAGGCGAGTTCCGGATTGATGAGAATGGTGTTATGAGATTTGGTAATAGGGTGTGTGTTCCGGATGTTGCAGAGATTAGGAAGAGTATTTTGGAAGAAGGGCATCGTAGTGGATTGAGTATTCATCCTGGTGCTACTAAAATGTACCATGATTTGAATAAGTTGTTTTGGTGGCCGGGAATGAAAAAGGAAATTGCTGAGTTTGTGTATGCTTGTTTGGTTTGTCAGAAGTCGAAGATTGAGCATCAGAAACCGTCAGGACTGATGGAACCGTTGTTTGTTCCGGAATGGAAATGGGATGGAATCTCTATGGATTTTGTGTCTGGTTGGCAAGGACATCGAAGAATTGTGATTCTATCTGGGTTATTGTTGATCGATTGACGAAATCTGCTCACTTTATTCCAATAAGAATGGATTATCCGATGAAAAGGTTGGCAGAATTGTATGTTGAGAAGATTGTGAGTTTGCACGGTATTCCTTCTAGTATTGTGTCGGATCGAGATCCGAGGTTTACATCTAAATTCTGGATGGGATTACAAGAAGCTTTGGGTACTAAGTTGCGTTTGAGTTCCGCTTATCATCCACAGACAGATGGTCAGACGGAGAGAACGATTCAGTCGTTGGAAGATTTGTTAAGAGCTTGTGTGTTGGAGAAAGGTGGAGCTTGGGATAGTTATCTACCATTGATTGAGTTTACCTACAACAATAGTTTTCATTCGAGCATTGGTATGGCTCCGTTTGAGGCATTGTATGGTAGGAGGTATCGGACACCGTTGTGTTGGTATGAATCTGGAGAGAGTGTTGTGATTGGACTGGAAAATTGTCCAACAGACTTCGGAAAAGATTAAGATGATTCAGGAGAAGATGAGGACTTCTCAGAGTCGTCAGAAAAGTTATCACGATAAGAGGAGGAAAGATCTTGATTTTAGCGAAGGAGAACATGTTTTTATGCGAGTTACTCCGATGACTGGTATTGGTCGAGCTTTGAAGTCAAAGAAGTTGACTCCACGTTTTATTGGTCTGTTTCAGATTACCAAGAGAGTTGGGAAAGTTGCTTATCAGATTGCTTTGCCGCCGTCACTTGCAAATTTGCATGATGTTTTTCATGTATCTCAGCTAAGGAAGTACATTGCTGATCCGTCTCATGAGATTCGGGTAGACGATATACAGGTACGAGAGAATTTGACTATGGAAGCGGTACCTGCGAGAATTGAGGATCGGAAGTTGAAACAGTTGCGAGGCAAGGAGATCGCGTTGGTAAGAGTGGCTTGGGGAGGACCAGCAGATGGAAATGTCACTTGGGAGCTGGAGAGTCAGATGAAGAACTCGTATCCGAACTGTTCGTCTAAGGTATGTTTTCGAGGATGAAACTCTTTTAGTTGGGGAGAGTTGTGACACCCCAAATAATCCGATTATTAAATAATTAGAATTTTTAATTATTAATTTAATTGGAAATTTAATTATTGGTATTTTTGGATTATTGGAATTAATTTAATTAATTAAAGGAAAGAAGTATTGGTGGTGTGAAGAGTGATTAGAGGGTGTGAGGGGTAAAATACTCTACTCTTACTAATTACTAATTTAATTATTTTATTGGAATAATAAAAGGAGTATTAAAAGGAAAAAAGAAGAGAAAGAGAGTTATTTTGGAATATTCATCATACGTGCATTTGAGAAGAGGAAAAAGAAGGAGAAAACCGGAAGCGTTAGAATTCGAAGAACCCACAAGGTAAGGGGTGATTTCGATTAGTTAATTCGTATTATCGGTTTAGATATTCAATAGTATGGATCATAGTATGTTAGGGAATCCCGGTTTGGAATTCTAGGGTTCCGTAGAATTGTCCCTATTGCGCCGAATTGTAGGTTGAAAACCATTAGGGTGTCAGATGATAAAAAGGAATGATGAAATAATGTTGTTTGATGTTATAATGGTGCAAAATGGATGTGTTTTGGTGTTTCTCATGTTGCAATTCGTATGGGTATGTTTGGAATTGGTTTAGAATGAATAAATGCTGTCAAAAGTGCAGAATTTGACTCTGCAGGTCGTGGGAACCGGTTCCCAGTGGGGAGGAACCGGGTTCCACTGTGTGAATTTATAAAAACTGGCAAAAATGCATGTAGGAACCGGTTCCTGTATAGGTAGGAACCGGGTTCCCATACATTTTTCCAGAAGCGTGATTTTTGAACTTCGCAGGAACCGGTTCCTGCATATGTAGGAACCGGGTTCTGCTGTAACTTTTGAAAAATATTAAACTTTGAAAATTCATAACTTTCAAACCGTAAGTCCGTTTTGAGTGCCGTTTTGGACGTTATTTCTTAAATTTAATGCTCTATTTTATAAAATGAAAAGATTTCCTAAAACCTGAAATTATTTTGAAAATGAGTCAAATCCCGGAATAAGTGATTATTGGCTAACGCACATGGGTGTGTATGTAGCAGTGAACCTGTGATGGATGGATGTATTAGTATTGTGTGAATGAAAGGCATGTTTATGTTGCTAATGATGGTGTGCATGATTGTTGAGATATCATGTTTTTGGTTTTGGTTCAGTTATGATAAATTGATGTATTTCATAGACTGATTTGATGTTGCATGCTAGTGATGTGCGTGCATATGCATTGTTTTGGTGAAGTTAATTCCCATTGTGTGGAATTTGACTTGTATTGCCATTAACCGATACCCGGGTGATGATGGGTGGTTAGGCTGGATTCGTGTCCGGGTGTTTATGGACGAATCAATGGTTGCTGTATCTGGTTGATGATGGATCAGTGTTGGGTGACTTGGTCACGTGTTGGTACCACATGCATTGTGTCTGCATTTGTGTTTGCATGGAATTGTAATATGTTAGGATGTCTTCCAGTGTTACAATTCTTTGGTTGATTATTGATTTGTGCATAATGACTTGTATGATTGGAACTGCGTGTTGAATCTGAATTTATGCTAAAATGGGTGAAATAATATGCTTGTGATATAATGTTGATTGAGAAGCTTATAATGCATGTTAATTATGAGAAATCTCACTCTTACTTTAACAATTTCAGATTAAAGTTAGCAGCTCAGGAGTTGGTGAGGATGGATCTAGAGCTATGTTATTTTAAGTCTGCGTGTCCGTGTCGTGCTCTGATAGGTTGTAACACTGGGGAACGTTTAGTTTAGGAATTAGTTATTATTCAATTGTTTCTTTGAATTTCATTGGGAATAATTATATTTTGGTTTATTCCGTTTTGGTTATGGTATTTTTCCGATGTGTAAGACATGGTCTTAATTTGATTGAATTATTTGAATAATGACCCTCAGTGTAGCATGACTACTGTTTTATTGGAAGTTTTATTTATTTCATAATTGTGACATCCCTTGTTCCGTGTTAACTCTGATGGAATATGTATTTAATCATTGATATAATTAATATTATTCGGGGTATTTTAGAAGGGGTGTTATAGATAGCGTCCCAAGATCTCCACTGACGAACTGCCAGAGATCCTCTAACTAGTTCATATCCCTCAGAACGCCGATCTGGCCATCGCAGCACTGCTCGTTGCCATCAACCAAACCAACGCCCTCATCTTGCAACAAAATAAAAAGATGGGGCCTGGGAATAGAAGTAGTCAAGATCTCCTCCTCAGTGATCCCGACAACGATATTCCCCCAACACATCTCCACCAAGGCGTGGCCTTCCACCAACAAAGGAGAAGTGCAATGTTTCTTTCTTTAAGAAACACAACCGCTCACTGCCACCAAAAGATCAAGATCTTTTGTCGTCCAAGAGAAAGAAACACGACCACCAAGCCGACCGTTGTCGGTCATCATCGCCCAAGCTGAGGCATCACCAGAGGAGTCCTCCCCACTTCTTTTTATCCTGTAGATAGCGACGATGATGAATCTCATGGATCATTGTCGAGGGAAATTACAAAAGCACCTCTTCCAGTCGAACTAGAGAAACCACCCCCTTGGGGACGTACGACGGGACGGCGGATCCTGACGAACATATCAAGAACATCGACGCTCTCCTCAACTACCGAGAGGTCAGGAGAGCCATCAAATGCAAGATGTTCCCAACCACACTCAGAAAGGGAGCTATGTCCTGGTAAAAGAGTCTTCCAGATGAATTCATCATCTCATTGAAGCAACTTGGAACGATGTTCTTGAGGCACTTCACAGCCTCACATCGACACCCGAAGTCGGAAGCTTCACTCGAAGCAATCATCCAAGGCAAGATGAATCTCTCTGGGCGTACATCGAGCACTTCAACAAGGAAGCGGTACATGTCTCTACAACCGATAACATGAAGAAATACCTCTTTGAGCACGGACTTTATCCCCGCAGTGACTTCGCCAAGGCGGTGGGTATCGAGACACCAGCAACGCTCGATTCCCTCCTCCTCAAAGCTCAAGCGTACATACAGTACGAGGAGAAGGAACCCGCCAACAGCGCCCGAGAATCAAGGCATAAGAGTGTCAAACCCTAGATAAATGATGAACCCTCGACTTCTCATCCAGGAGAGAAGAAGCGAGAAGACAAATCTCGGGACCCCAAAGACTACAAGGGACCCGCCGAACAGTTTCACGACTACACCCCTCTAACCACTTTGAGGGAGCATATTCTATCTAAATGCGCAAATTCTGAATTCAAACAGGTCGGGTGCGCATTCCCCGACAAAAGCCCTCAAAATTGGGAATCGACAAAAGAAAATATTGCAGGTTCCACAAAAGCCACGAGTATAATACTGAATATTGCATCCATCTCAAGGACGCAATCAAAATATTAATTCGAGACGGGAACCTCAAAGATTACAAAAAGAAAGAGGCCTCCTTTGAAGAGGCTCAGGAAGCCAAAAATATCAAAGAGGGGAAGGATTCCCCCGACATTAACGCCATACCAATCGCCATGAGTATCACGCGGCCAGAAGACTTCTACCTCTCGAACATGGAGGGCGTTCCTTTATACTTTTCCTCCCATAGTCCCTGGGAGTCATTCCCCGCCGCTATGGTCATCTCCGGCGGGGATTCAACAGGCACACAGTGGGATCTATCAAGAGGAGATTCAACCAACTGATCGAAGCCAACTCCAACATAGACACCACACTAGACAAATTTTGAGGAGGTTCTCACCCCATCTCCTTCTACAGGGAAGAACTGCCGGGCGAAGCCCCCAACTCGACTATCCCGCTGCTCATCACGGCTCGTATGGCGAATTTCGACGTGCGACACATTTTGGTCGATCAGGGAAGCTTGATAGACATTATGTACTCCCAGCTGTTCACCACTCTGCAGTTGAATGAGAGCCATCTGACCTCGTACGTTGGATCAAATCTCCAGAGCTTCAATGGGGCCAGTACAAAACCCTGGGGATACGTCAAGCTGATTGTCACCTCCAGGAGAGGAGTGACAGCCAGAGCCATCAAGACCCAATTTTTGGTAATAGATTGCCCGTCTCTTTACCAGTGCATCTTCGGAAGACCAACACTCGTCGAGTTGATCGTGGTGCCCTCTACCGTGCACCTTAAGATGAAGTACTACACTGCTGACGGTTTGGTAGCTACCCTCCACGGGGACATCCAAGCGGCGAGGAGATAATTTGAAGCTTCAGCCAAAGGTCTCAGCTCCATCAACGTTCAGCCTCGAATGACCATCGGGGCCGCACTGCCCTCCAGCTCCGAGGAAGTCAAGCCACTGCCGAGGGTCGACGCTATCGACCTCGACAGTCGCTTCTTCGAAGAAGATCTCATTGAATAAAGAAATAAAAGGAAAAGAGCCCATGGTCGAAGGCGAAGGTTTGACCCCGTTTGCAGGTAGTGAAGAACTCTCGAATCATGCACAACCAATCCCGGACGGAGACTTCGAGCTCGTTCTCCTCGGAAATGACCCCACCAGAGGAGTGAAGATTGGAGCAGACCTCCCCGACTTGGCGAAAAGGAAACTCAAGGCTTGTCTAAGGGAGAATGCTGACTTATTCGCCTGGAGTGCGACCGAGATGCCCGGATTAGATCCAGAAATCGCATGCCATCACTTGACTATAGATACTTCCCTCAAGGCAGTCGCCTAGCGAAGAAGAAAGCGGTCATCTGAAAAAGCAGAGGCTGCAGAACTAGCTGTAAAAGACCTTTTAGAGGCACATTTTATTTCTGAAGCCCAGTACACAACCTGGCTCTCAAATTTAGTTCTTATGAAAAAATCTAATGGAAAATGGTGCATGTGTCTGATTATACTGATCTCAATCGGGTTTGTCTGAAAGATGTTTATCCCCTCCCCAATATTGACAAACTGGTCGACAACTCGGCCGATTTTAAATTGCTATCGTTTATGAACGCATATTCCGGTTATAACCAAATCTCAATGGCGAAAGCGGACAAAAAGTATACTGCTTTCATGACCGAGTCGGACAACTATCACTACAACGTAATGTCCTTCGGCCTAAAAAACGCAGATGCTACATATCAGCGCATGATGAACAAAATTTTCTGCAACGAGATATGCGACATGCTCGAAGTCTATATGGATGACATGATCGTCAAATCCACGAAAGAGATCGATCGACTCAGGATGTGAATGGGTGGGGTAAAAATGTTATGGTTTGTAAGGTTAAATGGATAAATGGTGGGAAAGTAATTGAATTGGTGTCGTGTAACCAAAGTTTGTTTCCTTCTTTGTTGTACTACTGTCATTTAGTTCCAAAGGTTCGAGTTTATGAAGCGGATCTTTTGGACTCGGACTCTAAGGTTAAGATTAATCATGGTGTTGTCATTTGGATACAACTGCTTGGAGCCCTAGCCATGGTGCATTCATGGCTCTTGGATCTGGTCCGGGTAGGATTGAAGTTTGTCACTGAATCTTTGAAAATGATATGACTTGGACTACTGCTGACTCAAGTAGTAACAATCTTTACCATTAAGTTGTTATGTTTTCAATTCCATCTTGTTTTTCTACTTTTAGAAGTGAATGGCTTTTCTTTTGGAGAGATGTATTTTCAATTATCAATGTACTTTGTGCATGTTTGTATTAATCATGAGTTAGAAATAATCATTGTGTGTAACGAAGCTTAAATAAGAGTAAGATGTAGTTATTTAATAAAGTTGATATATGCAAGCAAGAAGAAGAAGTGCAGAAGGTAATGAAACAATTCCAATCAAACATTTTTCTCTTGCAACCGATTTCTTTAAGTTATACCTTTCATTTGAAATGATGTCAATGTAATTATTTCTTTTAGTTGTATACGTCACATTGTTAATATAATGTTTATATTTTAAAATGAGCATACAACACACTGAGTTTAAACGTATATAGAAAAAATTAGTTAAAATAATGAAAATTGTACCTCAAACAGAAATGAACCTCTTTTTAATAAGTATTGTTTTCATCCTTCACCTTACTCACATTTTTAGCCGGGCACCATGTTATACGTTAGAAATAATTTATATTTATAAGTTGTTGTAAGAGTTAGAAACTTTTGAGATTGTTAGTCAAAAATATTTCTAAAAGTTGGGTTATTCAGAAGCTACATGTTTCAGAATCTTATTCAGTGTAGTTGAGAAAGTTGCATGTTCAAGTCTAGTTAGTTGTACTTACGTGACATAGTTTGCTTATGTGATATTTGATTACTTTTTTTGTATTTAAACAAGTTAGTTACAGTGAAATCATAACTAAATTTTCACCATTGAAAGTTTGTACGTTTTTCTCTCTTCTTTCTTATTCCATCTTTATCTTCATCTTCAACCTTGTGCTCTAACAGTCAAAGAATCGTCAACATATACTTTCAATTTCTTTTTTTAAGGTTTGACGGTAAACTTACAATGAGTAAGCGTAACTAATTTTCTCTTTTATTGAGGTTAGATGTAATTGTCTTGTCACTTATATTTTGGTCTCGACCATGGCGTTCTATGTAATTCTTCTTAAGTTTTAATATTGATGGATTTCTTTGTTCTTAATACTTATTTTGTATTCGCTACCTAAAATATATTTTCATGATATGACTTGATATTCGAAAGGTACCGTTCATTACTAGATTCAAGTCTATCATCTATTGGATGCTAAAGTCTAGACATAAAATATTTTGTTGGTATTTTTTATGATATTTAACAGGTAAAAACTTAGTAAAAAACGTGAACAAATCAATGAATTAGGATTATCACAACCTGACCTTTGGCATATTATACGAACGAACCATTGACCATAGAATCTCAAGAAAAACAATTTGTTTATGTCATTGATCCTTCTAAAAATAGACGGTCAATTGTTCTACAAGGAAAACACATTCTTGTTAGTGATAAAAATCAAGATTTAAATCTTGATATTTCATATACCCCTTTTTCACAACATACATATGTACCTCATATGAATAAAATGATTCAAATGACGTGTATGTTATTCGTTATGATCATCAAGAAGGGATATGTGAAAACGAACAAGTAAATATTTTATATGACTTAGTAACATATAATTATAATACTAAAATATTCACTTTACTTTTGAATGGTTTTTATTAATATTTTTTTATTTTTAGAGTTGTGGAGTGATACCATATGTTGCATGACTTTAGAAGTAAAAGGGCTTAGCACCCTAGTTGTAGGTGTGGGAAAAGTAGGCTCTCTAAGTGCACCATCCAAGATATCTTAGTGCACCTAATTTCTTCTAGGTTAAGTAATGCAAGCTACCATAGGCCTAGCCTTGTTGCCTATGCTCGTAGCAAACCTCCTAAGCCCGCTTAGCCATCAAACCCTTGATTCACATTGAAGTAACTTAACCCCGAAGTCTTTGAATCGCCTTTGCTCGCTAAGTGCGCTTGTGTTTCTTGGCTTAGTGAATATGTATATTTTCTTGCTAAGCGTGCCTATATTCTTGGCTAAGTGAGCCTTGATTTGTTAGAAAAAGTCATTGGCCTGATCTCTTGTGTTGTTTTGGTGATTTCTTGATCCATTTTGCATGCTTTCAATCAATGCATAGTTCAAATGTTCAAGCAAAGAATCACTAAGGATACCAACACCTCTAGCATACCCTAAGGAGGTTTCCCCTCGAGAATCCATTAGAAGAGGTTGAGGCAAAACCCTTTCCATCATAGTCGTAGGAAGAACATCGACCGACATTGAAGTGTTTGAAGGACCACCAGCAGTCGGGGCGATCCTGATTCCCCTCCTTAATTGGTGTATTATCTCTTAGTTCTTCATCGAATATGCAGAGAATGATTACTAAAAGTTAAGAGTATTAAAAACAGTCGAACAGACCGAGGGGGTAAGAATGTCAAAAACTTACCAAAATGACCTTCCTCTCCTCCTTAGTACGAGCGTCCATCAACAAGAGGGTTTCAATAAGCCATTTCAAGTGCTTTCTTGAAGCTTTATCCTAGGGGTTTATGCCCCCGACATAACTCAACTCTTTGACGTAAATAACTAGTTGTTTCTTCAAATAAAGTTCCTCCCGAGATAGATCATCCTCCTTATAGATGTATGACCCATTTCTCGTTAGAAAATGACATTTTTTCTAGTACTTATGAAACAAGCCAGTACATAAGTCGATCACCTTGTTCCCTATGGTACATATTGTTGCATGGGCCTCTTTTTGGAGAGGAACAACCATTAAGAATCAAACTTCAAAATGCTTCAAGTTCTCTAAAAACATTCTGAAACAATGAATGACCTGCACCAAATTAATCAAGCTCAGGCCCCACATCTAGTTTATTGAACTACATTGTACTATGAAATATGGAAGAAAATGGACAAAGAGGGATTTACCCCTGATATTTACACCAGTACTGGAAGACTTTAATATATGCCTAACTTGGATGGTGTAGTTGCGAAAGGGGCGCGATTAAAATCTTTATCTCAAAGTTATTGAAGGGCAAGCAGAAACCCAAGATTGAGAAGGTGCACTCATAAAATGGAATGGTGCATTCGCCATATTCACATCAAATCCTTCTGTCTTCGTCGGGGTTAATACACCCCAATCCAAAGAAGGACCTGCATCTAGAAAAGATCTATCAAGGTTACCCTCTCGAGAAAAGATAAAAACATTTGACGAAGTGACATGATCAACCCAAGAAGCAGAAACATCTTCTTTTGATTTTTGACTCATGATATGGTATGCATTACTTTCTTCAGTTACATAAAGATGATATGTTGTGAAGATACATGTGACATATAAGCAAAGGTAATGCCTCAAGAAACTATAAAGCTAACTCTTCAAAGATCACGTGATGACTTACCAAAGAGCAATAAGTGTTATTAACGCTCAAGGTCGCCTTAAGAAAACACTCGAGTGTTTCAGTTCTAAAGATTATTATGACAGAACTTACGAAAAGACGTTTGTAGCATGAGGCTCATTAAAGGCGCAAATTCCCAAGGACAATAATGTCACCTCTTGCATTTCCATTCTAGTTGGGATGTGACCGTTACAAAAGGGATAATACTACTCTAGCCCTCGCACTGCCAATCAGAGACAAGAGCTTGGGAGAAACTGTTTTGGGTCGCCCATAGAGCCCAATGGCCGCAACATAGAGAAAGGAACAACTGGTTCAGGAGCTTGCAGTGTAGGGGTATTACCCTAGGGAAGAGCATAGGAAATCCAGATCCAAGATACATCCAACGGCTCCCCACATCCTATGCTTGTAAAATAATGGGTACTTACAACTGTTCTAGTATATAAATTAAAATGCATCATTCTCCAGGAACACAATTTAAAATTCAAAACTTCATTTACTCATCTCACTCACGTACTGAATTAAGCGTTAGAGTGTTAAGCTTGTCGGCCAACCTCTCCTTTATTGCATCTTGTAATATGGTGGGAGAATTGACTTTTTTGTTTTATCCAAATGTGTGGATAGCTAGAGTCGCCACTTACTTTTTTTATCCAAAATTTAGGAAAGGTGAAAAGAATAGGAAAGACCTTTGATAGATTTTGAGTTCGGGGGTATGTTATGAAAAGGGAAGGTGTTTGCACCCTTTTCATCCGTAGTTATCCACGGGCTCTTAATTGCTAGCTTACTTTTGAAAATCTTACTTTGTTTGTGTAATTTGAAAATATTTTGAAAAGTCAATGTAAGGTTAACTTTGTAATGATTCTTGTATCAGTCCTCAAGAATGCGTATAAAGTGTTTTGAAAATATTTGTTTGAAAGTGATGTGTGAAAAATGTTTGTGAGAAAAATTGTGAGCAAGCAATTAGGAGTTTCTTATCCATTAAAGTCTTTCTTATTTGTTTCCTTCTTCTTTAGAGATAGTACTATTCATACCATTAGTTGGTAGGTAGCCCTATCTATTGGATGTGAAGGGACAATCGTAGGGTCATCGAAGGCAACATGTAAGGATGCTTTAGCAATTTGCACTGCATGGACTAGATCATTTTGGTAGGCAGCTTCGAAGAGTCATCGAGGGACTATGATATTTTATTTGAAAGGGTATTTTGCTAAAGCATCCCTAATTTCGAGGGACGTGACCAATATTCGTAAGGCAACAAGAGAGGATACCCTAGAGGTGCAAGTGTGTGAAATGTGTTAATTCAGTTATTTATCTTGAAAATTAGGATTATCTACACCTGCTTTTAATCTTGTCATACAAACCCTAGTTACTAACAGTTAAACATATTGAGAAAAAATAAAGTGCGGAATATAAAGTCCTACTCTATTACATGGCTTTGGAAGAGATATATAAGTATAAAAATTGCAGGAAAGTAAATCTACGCTATTACACTCTGTGAACAGAAAAATGCGGGAATGTAAATCTACGCTATTACATTGGAGAGTGCGACCTATACATTTTATCTAAGAAAATTAAATAGAAAGAAAAGAAAATAAGAAAAAGTTTTTGAAAAAAGAAAATATTTAAAAGACCTAAAGTTCTAAATATTAATATTTTTAATGTTTTATAAAAAATATTTTAAGTGATAAAAATAATTAATAAAACCTAAATTCTAATTGATTTTAATAATAATAAAAAATGTTTAGTTAATTAATTAATTAGTAAAATATAAGAAAAAAATTAATTATTAATTAAAACCCTAATCCTAGTTTATTAGTATTTAAAAATTAGGTTAATTGATTGTTAAAAAATTAATTAGGATTTAATAGAAAATAGAAAAATAATTAGGGTTAGAAAAAAGAAAATAGAAAGGAATTAAGTTAAAACAAAAAATAGGGGGAAATGCAAGGGGTGAGTGTTGAAACCACGCCCCTAGAGTCATATAGCGCCTCCCTTGCCACTGAGTCGACGCGCTGTTGGTGATAGAAAATAGGAATGGATCATTATATTGTGAACCTGCGTGTTAGTTTGAGAAAATAACAAAAATAAACACATAATGCAGGGAACCGAACCCACGCCTTTCACATTACACACCCTCGCCTCAACCATTTGTGCTACACTTCCAATCCTTTATCATAACACTACAAAACAATTATATAATAAAACCAATGAACGAGAGAAGCGTTGGAGCCCTAGCTCTGGTCATCTTCTCCGGCTATACCTTTTATCAACCTGCAAAAATAGCGCGCGTTAGAGACAAAAGAGGACCTTATCCCTCTAAATCGACCCTCCTGAATCCAATGGTGAGGTTGTTTTAGCCTGAAAGTGACTATCATGAGTTTCAAAACAAAAACTAGTTTATGCCCTAACAATGACACTTTGTTATTCCTGCACTAAACTTCAAAAGTAACACGTCAAAACAATTCCACACATCAATATGATCATGAATATATGCATAAAATTCATTTATATTACATGAATAAGTAGTTTGAATTTCAAGAAAGTCCAACAAATCGGTGGTGTTAGTTGGCACGTTTTGGGATAATTCAAGCTGGAATGATGATTGGAATGAATCCCCGGGGACTTCAGGAACTCGATGGAATGCTTAGTTTTGATTGCAAGAGGCTGGAGACAAGGATTTGTTCTTGCCCTAGTTTTGAAAATTTTTGGAATTTGTAGGAGTGTGTTCTTGAGGTAATTTCGTGTCCTTGGATGTATGAATATGTTCTTTATTTATAGGCCATGAATTAGGTCAACAAACATGAGCCAAATCTTTGTATTTCATGACAAAATATTTGATTGGAAATTTTGCATTAAATCTTCCCTTTTCAAGCCAATCATGTACCAATCAATCCCACATATTTTCGCTAATTTATTATCTAATTTTTAGACTTATGATTTGATTTAAAACAAAAGTCATGCGCCTCATATCTTTGTTTTAGTATTTTATTTGATTTATTTTACTTTTAATTGAATAAAATCAAAATAAAAAGAAATAAAAACCGCAAAAATAAATAAATGGACTTAGAGGCCTATTATGAGATCAGGAACGCGTTTGGACCTTAAAAGATAAGCGCATTAGCTCAAAAATTTCAATTTGTTCAATTTGAGTTTCATGCATTTTCTCAAAATTACCCAACTTGCACCAATCATATCTCACTCAATTTTCATCATATGGAGGTGATATGAGACTTTTTGGAAACCTCATGATGTCCCCTACAATCTACATGTTGGTTATTTTTTCATTTGAAGACTTTAACTTGATGTAAATTGCTTTGACAAAAAAAGTCTTTTTGTTGACTTTTAAAATGACCTGTAATGTTTTGGCCCATATCTCTCAAATTAAGCATTTTTTCGCCTTGAGATTAGAGAGAGACGGAGTTGTAGAGAATTGAATTTACTTCAAAATGAGCTTTGGTTGAGAATTTTCTAATGAAGTATGTAAAAGTTATGCTTGAACAAAGTTCAATTGACTTCTTCTAAAGAAAATCCTAATTTAGTAATTTTTGACTTTTGATGAATCTTGATTTTCTTGATGAATCATGATCAAAACTTGATAAAATAATGAATTTGACTTCAAAATGTTGATGTTGACCAAAAATCTTGAATTTTGACTATAAATTGGTCAAAGTAGACTTTTTGTCCAATATAGTTGATTTTCAATCATCTGACCAATTGGCTGAGCAAACTGGTGCTGCAAGGCTTAAAATTTGGCATGAGGATATCTTGAAGTATATGAGAAACCATGAATTCCACTTGAGGCCTTAGAAGTACAATCTTCCCTGAGAACAACCAAACCCTAGTTGTAGGTCACTGCTTAGGAGGAGGATTCATCTGATCAATCCTTGAGTAGTCTTGAGTGTTTGAGACCTTCATGTGCATGAGGGGATATCTTGAATCAATTTGTTTTTGAAAAATAGGAGATCAAATTTTGGGGTACAACACATCTGAAGCTCAAGTTTGCTATTGCATATCACAACCTCTATTCTCCAATCAATTGCGGTTATATATATATATATATATATATATATATATATATATATATATATATATATATATTGTTATTGTTATAATGGAGTGGCATAAGAACAAATCAAACCTATGAGAGAGATTGAGTTTCTTGAACAAACATAAGAAACCTTATTAGGTTTTACGAAATAGATAGAGATGAGGGACAAATAAGAAGAAAATTAGGATTGGTTATAACTATTTACTATTCATTTCTCTCTATTAGGGTTCAAATATTACAAGTAAATAACAACAACGAATGATCTCTCAACAACCTGAGAGAACTAGTATATTTATAGACTATTGAGTTAACTTAAATTACAAGCTAAATTAAACAATTGGGCTAACAAACTGGCCTAATTCAACATGCTAACAACATAGCATATTTTGACTATTGCATGCTTGAACGTACTTCGACTATAATATACAGGACTTCGACATTAGTATGTGAACATACTTCGATAACATGCTTAACCTCTATCGAACCAAGAAGTTATCCTTATCGAGACTAGAGTTTGATCTATATTACCATAAATCTCAACCTTGGAACAAACTCTACAACATCAAGGAAACAAACAAGCTTTGTTCGTGCAACTTTATCAACTACATACAATGGAAATACTTACATCTTGGCAATGTCTTGGTGATAATATTAGCAACATTATCTACACCAGAAACCTTCAAATTACCATAAATCCCCTTATAATTTTTACAATTTTGTATATCCTCGTTGTTCTTATAGATTAGAACTAAAATGCTTTTTCTCTATTCATCTGACATGCGTTTTGACCTCATAATTTTATTAAAGAGTCTGGTGAGCCACTCAATACCTCTATCTCTAAGATTTTTCCTTACTTTAATAGGTATGTTGTTTATCCCAGCCTCTTTACCGTTACTCATTCTTTTCAATACTTCATTTACCTCATGTTTTTAAATTCGATGATAGTAATTAAAGTTCTGATCCTCTTCTCAAATATCGAGTTGCTAGAGTCCGGTGAAATATCATATCTTTAATTAAATAAATTGTAGAAATATATCTTCCATCTATCCTTTAGATCTTTTTTTCTGAACTAAGACTTTTTCTTATTCATCTCTAGAATGCTTCACTTGATCCAAATCTCTAGTCTTTCTTTCTCTTCCCTTAGCAAGCCAATATATAAATTTCTCTCCCTCCTTTATTCCTAGACATTAGTATGATCTATCAAAAGCTTAGGTTCTTCCTTCACTCACCGTCTTCTTGGTCTCATTCTTAGCTTTCTTATACTTTTTCCAAGTTTCAGAATTTTTACACCTAGACAACTCTTTAAAATAATCATTTTTTACTTTTACTTTACCCCAGACACTTCCATCCCACCACCATGCTCCTTTACCCCTAGATCCCAAACCTCTTGATTCACCCAATGTCTCTTTAGCAACTTTTCTAATCTCTTGGACTATCTTATTTCACGTATCATTTTATATTCCTTGTGGTTGTTCAAATTCGTTGTATCCTAATTTTTGACCAAAGATCCCACTTTAGAGTTTAAAAACATTTTTCAAATATTTGAGCAGCGAAAAGTAAAATACTGAATTTAAATGCGGAAAATAAAAACACAAAGGGAATAAAGAGAACACCAAGAATTATAGAGGTTCGGTCAAAAAGCAAAATTGACCTACTATTCTCCATAAGACTTGGTCTTGAGAGTTTCTAATAATAATTGATAGCTTTTAGTAGGAAAGACTCATGAACCCCCTTATACAAAGAAACAGTGGTTGTCCTACAACCAAATGATACAAGATGAAAGATATGGGCATTTGCATCTTTTCTCTAATAGCTTGTTGAGAGTGAAGTGGCCAAACTTCCTTCCTAACTGTAGATTAAAGTGATTAGTCTTCTATCTACAAAAACATACCTTGTAGCAGTTGGTCTTTAAGTTCCAAAATGTCTGAGCTCCCTTTTGGTTTAACATGATGACTAAACAACCTTTGAGATTTTAGCCAGGCTAATCTAAAACCAATAAATATTTTGGGACAAGGCTAATCTTCAACATATCTTGGTTTTAGCCAAGCTAACCAAGAACCAATGAAGATTTTTGGATAAGGTTAATCTTCAACCTATAATTAGGATTGATCACGCAATCCCCAAAAGTAACCTTTTAATGGATTTAGCTTAGAACCACATACATAATCCATATTTAGACAGTATTAAACCAATGTTTATAAACATGATTACCTTGGAGAATTTTTACAATTCTATCCTTTTAAAATTATAATGATGGCCTCACTCACAAATGCTACTTTTCTCACAAAAGTATTTGGCTACAAGAACTAGTGAGAGAAATTTTAAAATAAAACTTAGAGAGAGATTGTGTGTGAGTGTCAATATACAAATTCGTGTTATGGATGATTTGAAATGAGAAAGTGAGCCTCTATTTCTAGGCTTGAGGTTCCCAAAAAAAGGAAATAGAATTTAAGCAAAAAAGTTGTTATCAAATCGATTGGAGCTTTTTTCCAATCGGTTAATTTTGGAAAATCAATCATATATAAGTTCTCAATATGAAAAACTAAGATATATAGTCGTTGTATAGAATCTGGATGCATTTAACTTGCCTTGCGTCTCAAGTTTGCGCCAATCTAATAAGTTAGCATTTTTCTCCAACTGATTAAATAGAGTAAAAAATTCTTTTATGACTTTTGATTGCTCCCATCCTATTCTATACAACTTCTATATATTTTTCAAAGTATTTTCTTTTGGTAAATCATTTGAGAAAATTGTTTTAGTGTGTGTGTCTATGAAAAAGTCTATTTTCTTTTACATAGTTTCAGTCACTTACTAATTTAGGATATTTTCTCTAAGTCTTTGTCGATTGTTATCTTTTGCATTGATACTTGCTTGAGATCTCTTGAGGCTTTTGGTAGAATCTAGTTTGTTTGCCTTTATCTGATAGTCAAGATTGTCAAACCATTATATTCATGGGTTGCATTTTAACCACTTAAGTGCATTGTTTGACTTATCATTAGTTGCATCTTTATCATGATGGTTGTCTATGTTCTTTTCTTTATAGTTATCACCATAAAAAGTCTATTACCTACAGAACAAGATTCATGTAGGTCAAACCCCTCATGCACACTTTCAAAATCTCTTGATACACTACCTACATGTTCATTAAGATCCTCTCATAGGAGAAGCTTCTCACCTTGTGGTATATCATGAAGTAAATCTTTTAAATCCTCCTAGAATTTTATCTTAAGGTGTTCTGCTAACCCAACTATAAGTGCGTACACACTAATAACATTAAAGATGTCTTGTTACACTACAAACTTCAAGACTATTATTCGATCTCCTACACTTTTCACATCCATAATATCCTTTTTCTACTCCTTATCCATAATAATCTCCACCCCATATCTCGATTTAACTTTTTCAGTGTACACAAGCTTAAATCCCGAGTTGTCTATTTCTTTCATTTTTTCACCTATCCATTTAATTTCTTGTATGCACATAAAATTGATCTTCCTTCTAACCATAACGTCCACTATTTCCATAGATTGTCCAGTAAGTGTGCATATATTCCATGATTCAAAGTGAATCCTCCTCTCATAAACTAACTTCTTTACTCAAACCCGTTCACGATCATGTGGAAACTCTTGTTTATTTTGCACTACATACAGGCAAAGATGCAGCGACCCTTGCTCTTTTGAAACTGACACTATACTCGAGCCATACACCTTATTGCTTATGGACAACGACCTAACAATCACACTATTTCGTAATTGATCTATATCATAGAGATTCAACAAAATTTTACGTTAATTGTCGACGATCTAACGCAACTGTGTCCTTTTATAAATAGTTGAGACCAAGTATATATACCAAAGCTAATTGTAATTTTGCTATAAAAAACAAAAAAAAAAAATTCATTTCTTAAAAACTAAATAGTGGGAAGGAATTGAATAATTTGCGGTGTGTGAGGTAATGAACAAACAAATCATGAAGAATTGGATGAGCATAGTGGCGATGGGTGCAGTAACAAACTCCACATTTCTTCTATTTTCACCACCCATTCTCAAACCCATCATCCCCTTTTCTCTCACCAAAACCTCGCCGTATCTCATTTCTCTCACCACTCCATCTCGCCGCTTCATTTCCGCTTCTTCCCTTCCTTCGGTTGTCTCCGCTGACCACACCTTCAACTTCTCTGATTCCGGTCACTGTTCAATCCATCTTTTTGAATATATAAAACACTTCTTCTACTTCATTTTTGTTTTACAATTTTGATTTGATTTATTAGGTTTTGTTTGACGCAGGAGATGGAAACGGCGTTGCGGTTTCAAGGAGAGGTGATAAAGTGCTTCTTAAAGGGATGACTTACTCTGAACTTGAAGTATGTTTCATTTTTAGGGCTGTTTGAATTGGATTATTTCAGCTTCTCTACTAGCATAAGTTTTGTGACAGTGTTTGAGGAAGACTTTACTTGGTACCTTAAAATGTAGTCTAGGGTTTCATACCTAATTAATGTTTTATAGAAATTCACCATTTGGTGAGGCAGACTGTAATGAGTCAAGCCCAAATTATATAAGTTCATTAGGATTAATAGTGGTGAGTCACTACCCTCTAGAAAGATCTAGATTTGGACTAATTAGTTGATTTCAATGTTATAAATAGGTGCTTGGTGAATGTAATTATTATGTTGAGTATATTGTTTCTTCCTTCGGTTTCATGTTGAATATGTGATGATTAAAATAAAGTGTAAAATTGTGTGTTTGATTTGGTTTCCACTTGCTCACTCCTATTTTTGTGGCCAATGGATACAGAAATGGGTTCAATCACATGGATACAGACCAGGACAGGCTATGATGTTATGGAAGCGTATGTATGGAAACAATATTTGGGCGCATCATACTGATGAGTTGGAAGGTGATTTCTTCTTCATCTTGTCCTTCATGTATTCGAGACTAGGCAAAAACTATTGATTTTGTAATGTCTGTATCTAGCAGTGTTTAATCGATTGGTAATGTTAATGAACTAGTTCTTCAGATCCTTCTCCTGAGTATATTGAACAATTGGTTATGCACTTTGTACTGTGTAATTTGAATTGACTAATGAGTCCTGCACTTTTATTTATTAATTCTGTCTTGTGATTTAGGTTTGAACAAAGATTTCAAGAAGATGTTGAGTAAAAATGCAGATTTCAAGGCTCTTGCTGTGAAAGAAATTCACACGGCCTCTGATGGAACTAGGAAGGTTGAAATTATCCCTCTCTATTGTTTTTTCAGTTCTTATTATATATTTTGAATCTTTTAGTCCACCTATAGTAATGAATGTGACCTTTGCCATTACTTGATGATATTTAGGGTTTGTTTGCGAGTTGGTTTTTGTAGGGTTGTGGAGGGGAAAGTAATGGAGGGCTACGTCTATACTTTGATATGTATTTGATATTTTTTATAAAAAATAAATAAATATGATTATATATCCTAATGTATCATGTTTTTTTAATTTTTTAAAAATATCAAATATGTATCAAAATATAGATGTAGCCCTTCAAAAACTAACTCGCAAACAGACCCTTAGGCTATGTTTGCGAGTTTGGAGGGGAGGGGAAGGCTTCCCAAAACGAATTTTAAAAAAAATATAGGAAAATATTTGACATTTTTTGGAAAAACGATTTTGTATAGAAGCATAAAATAATGTTTATTATTACTGTATTTTTAATTTTCAGAATACTATAACAACATACAAGATATTTGGAAAATTTATGTAAGCCCTCCAAAATCCTCCTTCAATATAAATATTGAGTTCCCCCAAATTAGGGGTTTTTTAGTGTTATGAAGAAACACAAACCCTCCAAAACCCTCCCAACTAAAATCTTTCTATTCTTTTCACTCAATCCTTCATATTTTCTAAAGCCCTCCCCTCCCTTCCCCTCCAAACTCCCAAACAAAGCCTTAGGCTTTTAGATTCTTGCATTGTTTGCTTGTATTTATTTAGTTGCGTCTCTGGAAAATCTTGTTGACTGTTTAAACTCACAGGATATTGCAGATTTTATTCACTTTGGATGATGGGCTGGTCATAGAAACAGTTGTCATACCTTGTGAAACTGGCAGGACTACCGTGTGTGTTTCCAGTCAAGTTGGATGTGCCATGAATTGTCAATTTTGCTATACTGGAAGGCAAGTCTTGTTTCTGTCTGTAATGATTAATTCAGTGGCTACTCCACTCCACCATCTTTACTTTTGCTGCAAGGTTTTCATACAATGTAATTTTTTGCAGAATGGGTCTTAAGAGACATCTTACTGCTGCAGAAATAGTTGAGCAGGCCGTTTTTGCCAGACGGCTTTTCACAAGTGAAGTTGGTTCCATCACCAATGTTGTGTTTATGGGCATGGGGGAACCTCTTCATAACATTGATAATGTCATTAAAGCTGCAGATATTATGGTGGATGATCAAGGGCTTCAATTCAGCCCCCGCAAGGTCACTGTTTCAACCAGTGGGCTTGTTCCGCAGCTCAGACGTTTCCTTCATGAATCGAACTGCACGCTAGCTGTTAGTTTGAATGCAACTACTGATGAGGTAAAACTTATTTTTTTATGCTAATAGTAATAAACAATGGATTGGCCACACTAAAATCTATTATGTCAGGTAAGAAACTGGATCATGCCTATAAATCGAAAGTATAAACTGGACTTGCTTCTTGAGACGCTTCGGGAGGAGCTTTGCTTGAAACACAAATATAAGGTTCTATTTGAGTATGTGATGCTTGAAGGAATTAATGACAGGTTAGGAAAGCATCTTTCACTTTATTGATTGTGTTTAATAAATGATTTTACAGTTTTTTTGGCTTTAATTTTTATAATGCAGCAATGAAGATGCAAAAAGGCTTATCGAGCTTGTAAAGGGCATCCCTTGCAAGATCAATCTCATCTCTTTCAATCCGCATAGTGGATCCTTCTTCAGACCAACTAAAGATGAAAGAATGATTGAATTCAGAAACATGCTAGCTGAGGCAGGATGCGTAGTCCTTTTAAGAACCAGTAGAGGCGATGATCAAATGGCTGCGTGTGGTCAGCTAGGCAATCCAGGCACCATCCAAGCTCCGATGCTCCGTGTACCTAAACAATTCCAAACAGCAGTTGGAAGTTCAACGTGATTCTTCATATCGTTTCGCAGTTAGTGAATTCAGTAAGGTACTCGGGACATTATACTGAAAACGGGAGAGAATGAAGTGACACTGTTAGCAGCATGTTGAAAATACTGGAGCTGAGAGGTAAAAAAGGATATATGTTTGTTTCCTTAGTGCATCTCTCCACTTTACAATTAGTTGATTTATTTTATAAATGTGAAGGATTCAAATTCCTGAAGTTGGTGGACTATTACATGATATCACCATAAAGGAGAATTATGTTTAATTATTATTTATATTACTAGGTTATATTTGAAGAAATATTGGGAATACTTATGTGGATTGTTCAAATTAGAAGTTCCTAATGTCATTAACATGTTATGTCCAAACAAGTTAGAATTATGCTATAAGTGACAACGTTGTCCAAATAGGTGTACCTCAAGTTTGGTCTCTACATAACATATATCGTGATACTGTTTCTCTTCATTATGTGCATCTTTTAAACTTATTCTCAAGATAGTCATAAGATGCTTCTTCTCTTTGAAGAGAATCTTCATGTTCTTTATTATCATCATAAATCATGTGATTCCACAATAGAGATGAAGGAATGTATCATTAGTTTCAGATACAAAATTGTCTTTCAATTGAAAAATATGGCTAATCAAGTATATCTTGGAAGTTACGCCAACTTCAATAAATCTAGAAATCTTTCAAGTAACAATATAATCCAAATAGGTGTACTTGATGATATACACCAAATTGATGAGTGTTTTTTACAAGAAATGTGCTTATTTTCCAACGTGTAATATTTTTCAACAATACTTTATTTTCTTAGTTGATTATAAACAATTGCCCTTATAGTATTATTTTAGATTAATCTATAAAAGTTGAAATGAATAAAATAAAAACACACTAATAAAATATAGAAGTTAGTTGGTTAGTCAGTTAGTTAAAATTTGTTATAAGTTGGTTAGTTTGTTAATGTCTTACTAGTTATATTAATTCAAAATGATGAATTCATTCCTCGAATTCATTTCTTGGTTTTCATTTTATATTCCTCAATCTTTCTTTTGTTCATAAAAGTAATAATATAGTATCAGAGTGATAATTATTCCGCCACGTTTTTCGTTTTCAATTTTGATTGTTGAACAATGTGTTCATCATTTTCACCATTTTTCTCCAACCTCAAAACTCAACAAGTTTCTCATAGCATACTCATCAATGGTATTCATTCCTCTTCATTCTTTCATTCCTAGACATTGTTGATTTCTTTATTCCAGAATCTTGACAAAGTTATTGACAACAAATACAAAAGTTTCAAAGGATATCTATTCAAGTCTTCATTTAAAAGAAGTGTATGAAGAGAACAAACAAGGAAATTTAGAAGGCACAAATTTAGTTTTTTGATTGATTGAACATCAATCGTTTAAAGTTTCTCTAAAACACTAAAAAACTAAGGTGATTTTTCTTTTTCTCATTTTATTTTTATTGACATTGTAGCTATTATCTAGAAAAAAATGGATAAGTAAGCAAAATTCATTATTTTAACCTATTTGACATTTTAGCCTCTATTCTTTTAAAAAAGAAAGAATAGTTAAGTAAATTTCTGTATTCTTGTCTAATTGTCATTCTACCTATTATCCATAAAAAAATTGAGCATATTAAGAATTTGTATAAAAATGACTGAATTTTCTCTGTTTTTTCTCGCTGTTCAAAATGGATACTTTAAGTAAGGTGGATATTTGTTTATTGAAAAAGGACTGTTTTCAAATGATTTATTAAAGAATTACTTGTGAGAGAGACACATGAAGAGGGATTAATGAGCCATTTTAATATATTTAAAACTTTAGATTTGTGGAAGAACATTTTTATTGCCTCGCATGAAATTTTGAGTGCAAAAGTTGTGACAAATGCCTTGTTTGTCAAACGTGATGTCTAGTAGACATTATACTCCCTTGTCTACAACACCATAAATTTTCTTCAATTCACATAGACATTATATTTCTCTGTCTACAACACCCTAAATTTCCTTCAATTCACATCTTTACGAACTTTTCTTTAGGGAAAGATTTTAATTTGTGGTTAATATAAATTTTTAAAGATGATATATTTTATTCCTCGTAAAAAAGTAAGTGATGTTTGTTACATTATTGACCACTTCTTAAAAGAAGTGACAATTAATAGTGTTTTTTATTGGACCGACATTTGTTTTACTGTTGGGGAGGCTCAATTCAGTGTCCAAAAGCATGTAGCCTAATCTAAGAACCGTTGGACATTTCTCCACGTGTCTGTTAGGAGGACGTTGTCCACGTGTCCATATCATCATCATCATCTTATCCTCCGGGAATAACGAGTCTAGCTCCTGCTTTCTCGAGACAGTTGATCAGAGAGGAGACTACATGATGGACTCCATACACACGTAAGCCCTGACAGTCGTTGTTGGGTCTCATCGTGACCAATCATTGAAGACCTTGGCCCAACGCTGGTGGCTATAAATACACTCTCACTTGAGAGGATCGGGTATTCATACTCACTGACTATCATACTTGTTAGCATTCGTTCTAAAATTTACTTTAACATTGGAGCGTCTTGCAGGTATCTCCCCACTTTGTATTCAATTGTTGCTCGACTCAAAGCTTGAAGGCTTTGACAATTCCTTCTGGTCAGATATGATCAATGGCACCGCTCGTGGGAAACAGCTTCCCCGTATTCCTCTCAAGACCAAAGCAACCTTCCATCAAATTGTACGATTATCATCGCCACTGATCGTACCTGACTAGAAGGAATTGTCAAAGCCTTCAAGCTTTGAGTCGAGCAACAGTTGAATGTGAATTGGGGGGGGGGGGGGGGGGTATCTGCAAGACGTTCTGATTCTAAAGTAAGTTTCAAAACGAGTGCTAGCAGGTATGAGAGTAAGTGAGTATAAATACCTGATCCTCTCAAGTGAGAGGGTATTATAGCCCCCAGCGTTGGGCCAAGATCTTCAATGATGGGCCACGATGAGGCCCAACAACGAAGATTGTCAGGACTTACGCGTGTATGGAGTCCAGCACGTTGCCTCCTTCCTGGTCAACTGCCCCGAGAAAGCAAGAGTTGGACCCGTTATTCCCGGAGGGCAGGATGATGATGATGATATGGACACGTGGACAATGTCCTCCTAGCAGACGCGTAGGAAAATGCCCAAACGATTCTTAGATTGGGTTGCATGCTTTTGGGCCTTTGATAAAGGCACTGAATTGGGCCTTCCCAACGGTGGAGTAAGTGTCGGCCCGGTCCAGAACAAGAGCCGAAACTCTCACCTTGCTGACCCTAACAACAACAATGTTGGCGACAATAGTGTCAGTAACGACAACACTGGCAACGACGTCAACATGCTCGGTCTCAAGCAAAACTACAAAAATTGACTGACTTCCTCTTCATCACTCTGGTCGCAACCGCGCGAGGACGACTATCATCCTCCCCAGAACTACAAACCAAATGTATTCCAGGAGGTGCCTGTTCCAGCTGATACATACGCCACGACCAGAGCTCTATTCGCGGCCATCAACCAAACCAATTACCTGATCTTCTCACAGGGTGAGAGGCTGAGAGTGCTCGAGCAAACTCGTCGGACCCCCAGAAGGCCCAGAAGACCCAGAAGACCCGACACTTCTCCTCCCCGACACAACAAAGACTTTCCCCAATCTCTCCCACGGAGATGCAAGCGGGATATCTCGCGTAGCCCTTCTCCATGACGAGCTGATCGACGTCCTGCGTTAGAGAGGAGCCATCCCGAAGCTACGGGAAGGTGCGGTCAGACTCCATTGCGCAGGGAGCGATGATCCCCTGGAAACAACAGAAATAGGGGAAATGAAGGACATTCTCGGCCAATGGATCCTCCCCGAGACCAAGGCCATCACAACGATCGCCACTTCAATCGGTCCCCTTCCTTCTCTCCAGACAGAAGTGACGAAGATGACCCCCCAGTCCATTGTTCCAAGCAATCATGGAGGCTCCCATTTCTAGGGGAATGGAGAAGCCTTCCCTACTAAATGAGTACAACGACATTGCATACCCTGTCGATCACATCGACGAGTTTGAAGCAATGCTCCATTACCACAACATCAGAGGGCCAATTAAATGCCGGTTATTCCCCACGATCTTGAGAAATATATCCATGGATTGGTACAAAAATATCTCCCCCGGTTTGATCACCTTCTGGAGGAGCCTCAAGAACCAGTTCTTCAGTTCCTTCACTGTATCTCGTCGACATCCAAAGACTGAGGCCGCCCTTGAGGCAATCGTCCAGAGAAGCAACGAGACCCTTAAGGTATACATTGATTGGTTCAACTGCGAGGCCGTTTAGGTCCCGTGCACCGATCACATGAAAAGGCACCTGCTTGAAAGAGGACTCCTTATGGGCATTGAATTCAAGAAGGCTGTCGGTATTGAGCCCCCAGGGTCTTTCAACGCTCTCCTCGAAATGGCCAGG
Source organism: Vicia faba (assembly GCA_948472305.1). NCBI lineage: Eukaryota > Viridiplantae > Streptophyta > Magnoliopsida > Fabales > Fabaceae > Vicia > Vicia faba. Next base: position 131,780 of record CATIWC010000499.1, read on the forward strand.
GCATACACGGACTACGAGGAGAAGGAGGCGACCAACAAAGCCTGCGATTCGAGGAACCGCGGATCAGCTAACATCCTATGGCACCAGGACGTGGGCCCTTCTCGACGGGCTAGGGAGAAGAGAAGGGAAGAGAAACCTAGCGATCCCCGCGAGCATAGAGGACTAGCAAGGTGGTTCACAAAGTACACCCCGCTGACCGCTTCACGCGAGTGTATCCTTGTGGAGTGCTCTAGTACCGAGTTCAAGGATGATGGTGTCAGACGTCCTCAATTTGCTCCTGTAAAGCATGGGGCTGACAAAATAAAATACCGTCAGTACCATCGCAGCCACGGGCACTTGACGAAATATTGTATCCACCTCAAAGATGCCATCGAGACTCTCATTAAAGGTGGGAAACTTAAGCAGTACAAAGGCAACGACGCCCCTCGCCGAGACACCCGCGAGGCAAAAGAAGTCGATGAAGAAACCCGACCCTTTGATGAATCGGTCCCCGTCCAAGTGGCTTTCTCCATGACAAGGCCGGAAGACTTCCACGTCCCTAACAACTATGAGGACGAACCCTTGTCCGTGCATAGCAGATGGGAGAAATTCCCCTCCGCCATGGTCATATCTGGCGGGGGATTCAATGAATTTACAGTGAACTCGGCAAAAAAGAAGCTCGACAAGTTGGTGGATGCAACCCTGATCCAGGTTGTAACGCTCAAAAGGTTCAAAAGAAAATCTGAACCAATCACTTTTTACTTGGAGGAGCTGCCCCATGGAGCCCCGAACTCGAGCATTCCTCTTCTGGTGAGGGCAAGGATGGCCAACTTTGACGTTCACCATATTTTGGTCGGCGAGGGAAGTTTCGTCGATGTCATGTACAGTCATTTGTTCATAACCCCTCAGCTCGATGATGCCCACCTGTCACCATACGTGGGGTCCGACCTACAAGGATTGAACGGCTCGACCTCCAAGCCGTGGGGTTACATGGAGATTTTTGTCACCTTCGGGGAAGAAATCGCATCCCGACAAGTCAAGGTGCAATTTGTGGTGATCGACTGCCCGTCTCTCTACAACTGCATCTTGGGAAGACCGAAATTGGCTGAGCTGACCGCCGTACCCTCCATCGTCCATCTGAAAATGAAGTTCTACACCAGGAGCGGACACATCGCCACCATTCATGGAGACATCTCAGCAGCACAGAGATGTTTTCATGCAGCCTCCAAAGGACATAACATGGTCGACACTGGAGCGCGACCAGCCAAAAAGGAAATAACTGCTCGACCTGGATCAGAGCCTGCTCAAATCAAAGAACAAAAGGCTCCACCAAAGGTCGACTCCATCTCCCTAGACACTCGCTTCGACAAAGATGAAGTCGAAGCCTCCAATGGCTAATGGAATCTTCTCCGACCCATCCCAGACAGAGACTTCGAGTTCTTCCCCCTCGGTGAAGACCCTTACAAAGGCGTGAAGATTGTCACTGGACTCCCCGACCTGACGAGGAAGCAACTCAAAGCTTCCTTAAGGGAGAACGTAGACTTGTTCGCATGGAGTGCTGCGGAGATGCCCGGACTCGACTCTGAGGTCGCCTATCACCGACTCTCTGTTGATCCAGCCGCTAGGGTAGTAGTACAATGTAGGCGTAGGCAGTCTCCTGAAAAAGCTGTAAAAGACTTCCTAGAGGAAAATTTTATTTCTGAAGCCTGGTATTCAACCTGGCTCTCAAACATTGTACTTGTTAAAAAGAATAATAGAAAATGGAGAATGTGTGTTGATCATACTGATCTTAATCAGACATGTCCCAAAGATGTTTTTCCTTTATCTAACAATGATATGCTGGTCGACAACTCGGTCGGCTACAAAATTTTATCGTTTATGGACGTCTACTCGGGCTATAACCAAATTCCGATGGTGATGAGCGACAAACATTGAACCTCCTTCATGACTGGCTCAGGAAATTACTACTACAATGTAATGTCCTTCGGCCTAAAAAATGTAGCGGCAACATGCTAGCGGATGATGAACAAAGTCTTCCGCAACGAGATCGGAGACATGCTCGAGGTATACATGGACGACGTGATCATCAAATCTTGAACAGAAATTGACCATGTTGCCCATCTCAAGATAGTCTTCGCCCAAGCAAGGCAATGCAAAATGAGATTCAACCCAGAGAAATGCACCTTCGAGGTTAAGGCGGGAAAATTCCTCAGTTTCTATCTGATCGAATGGGGAATCAAAGCCAACCTCGATAAATGTCGGGCATTCTTAGAGATCTCCACACAAAGCTCGGAAAAATCCATTTAAGTCCTAAACGGTATGCTCGCCTTACTTTCCCATTTCGTGGCAAATTCTGTGCAACATGCGCTACCGTTTTTCAAATTCCTACGCAAAGAAGCAGCTTTCGAATAGACCAGGGAGTGCAAGCAAGCACTCTTCAACCTTAATCAAGCCCTTTCACAACCGCCCGTATTGTCACGACCGGAGAACGAGGATACGTTCTTCCTTTACCCGGCTGTCTCCGCCGAGGCTGTAAGCATGGCTCTCGTTCACAAGACACCGGATGGGCAGAAACCAGTGTATTTTACGAGCAAAGGCCTACAAGGCCCCGACCTTAGGTACCAACAGATTGAGAAAGTAGCATTAGCCTTCGTCAACGCGACGAGGAGACTTAGACATTACTTCCTCACGCACATAATCATCGTGCGAATAGACCAACCCGTGAGACAGCTCCTAGGTCGACCAGATATGGCCAGTTGAATGCTGAAATGGTCCCTGAAGCTCTCGGAGTTCGACATTCAGTACGAAAGCAAAAAATCCCTTAAAGGCCAAGTGTTGGCCGACTTCGTTGCAGAGATGACCACTCACGATTCCCCCATAGGGGAAAAACATAAGTGGACCATCTTTGTAAACGGAGCTTCCAGTTCGACGGGGAGAGGAGTCCTCCTCGAGAATGGAGAAGGCGTAGTAATCGAACATTCCCTCACCCTCTCATTCCCCATGTAGAACAACATGGCTGAATATGAGGCTCTGCTCGCAGGATTAATGTTCGTCGAAGATCTGGGTGCCCGTGAAATACAAGTATTCACGGATTCCCAATTTGTTGCATCTCAAGTACAAAGAGGATATGAGGCTAAGAACAACAGCCTCATCAAATATCTGGACCTAGTAAAATAATGGATGAAACAGGTTGACCGAGTAGAAATTAAACACGTACCTCACGAACAGAACACACGGCAGACATACCCTCAAAGCTCGTGAGCACAAAAAAGAAAGGTGGGAACAAATCCGTCATTCAAGAATCCCTTTCTCGCCTGAGAATTGAGAAATCTGTTGCATCGCCCAAGGTGAATGCCATTGGGGACGATTCATGTTGGATGAACCTGGTGTTTAACTTTCTCACGATAGAAGTATTGCCCATTGACCAAAAAGAGGCCACCGCAACCAAACGATGAGCCTGCTCTTATGTGGTGCTCGAGCATAAACTTTACCACCGAGGATTCTCCACCTCGCTCCTGAAATGCATCGAGGAATCCAGAATCCCTGAGGTATTACGAGAAATCCACGAGGGGATCAACGCCCAACATTTGGGCGAAAATATTTGGCGCGAAAGGCGCTGCGAGCAGGCTATTACTGGCCCACCATGCAGTAGGATGCGAGGGAACACGTCAAAAGATGTGATAAATGTCAGTCACAAGCGAACATGCACCTCGCACCCCCACATGAACTCAAAACATTATCGTCCTTGTGGCCTTCCACATGGTAGGGAATGGACATCCTCGGTCCATTTGTGAAAGGTTCATATCAAAATAAATTCACGATTGTGGTTATTGAGTATTTCACGAAGTGGATAGAAGCCGAAGCTCTAGCCCAAATCACTTCGCACAATATCCTACGTTTCTACAAACGAAACATACTTGCTCGGTTCGGGATACTACAAGCGCTTGTGACTGACAACGGGATGCATTTCACCGATCAAGGTTTCCAAGACTTCGTCACCAAGCAGCACTTCACCTCAGTTGAACATCCTCAAACCAACGGGAAAGCCGGAGTTACAAATAGAGTCATCTTACGAGGACTCAAGCGTAAACTGGGCGAAGCCAAAAGGGTGTGGGTCGAAGAGCTGCACAACATCCTTTGGGAATACCAGACAACACCACACTCGACGACCATTGAGACCCCGTTTTGGCTAACCTATGGTATCGAAACAGTCATCCCCGTGGAAATCATAGAGCCATTCAGGCGAACTCAATCCCCTTTAGACAAGGAACTAAATGACAAGGCCCTAAGGGAAGAGCTCGACCTAGTCGAGGAAATCCGCTCAGGGGCAGCTCTTCGCGAAGCTACACTGAAACAGGAGATAGCCCTTCGCCATGACACTAAAGTCATAAAGCACGGATTCCAGTTCAGCAACCTAGTATTACAGAGAAATAAGAAAGGTTACCGTGAGGGAAAGTTGGACTTTAATTAGGAAGGGTCGTACCGCGTTTGTTGAGCCACGGGAGCTGGGGCATACCACATCGAACACCTAAGTGTATAACCGCTCCCTCCACCATGGAATGATACAAAGTTGAAACAATATTATAGTTAGGTCCTTGCTAAAACGTCAGGCCCTAGCAGTCGACGGGTCCTCTCCGATAAACGACAGGACACGCTCGACCATGGAGGCATGTCGAGGTACGAACATAGCCTCCAACCATTGATGAAAGGCGGGTTTGTTGTTCATATCTCGTACAGAACCTTAGCCCGACAAAGACACCTCGATCGAGCTCTGATGTCGAAGTACCCAACAGGAAGATCACCCAGCTCACAATGGGTAGTTCATGCCACGAAGTCAAGATCCCGACCATGATCTTGACTTTGTTTCCTGGATTCCCACTTCATCTCCTCAACACATTCCAACATGCGTCAATCACAAGTCGAGCATAAATCTCCATTCATGGAAGTACAAAATTTCATGAAATACACAAATCAAGCATAACGACAAGCAAATATTTAACAAATAATTGAGGGAAAGTAAAAGCATTTATAAAATGTTGACCATGAAGGCCAGTGTTGGCCAAAAAGTTACATACAGGTACGAAGACCCAAACAAAGGCAAAACGCGCGAAGTCTATGTCCAATTTACAAAACAAATATATGGGCACACAGGCCACTAACCCAAGCTAAAACAAAGTCATGCAATCAGGCCCGGAAGAATCTCAAAACTCGTCCTCCCCATCACTTCCTTCCACGTGATCATCGTCGGGGGGATAAAAGATCTTATCATCAACCACCTAATTAAAGGGCCCCGCACCTTCGACCATTAACTTGACCCGAGGTTAAGTATCTACGACATCTTCTCGAGCATGCAAATCTGTGTAATTAGATCTCTCTTAGTTACGAGGGCTCTCTTTACGTTAGTCGCTTCCTCGTCAGGCGCCACGACCCCCTCCAACTCTTTTACCCGGCCGACCAAACGCTCGTTCTCTTTATTCGCGGCCTCCAATTGAGGCCGCAGCTCATTCAGATCTTTGAGGAGTTGGACTTGCGCCTCATACTTTGCCTCTTGGTTGAGGATCTCACCCTTCCGCTTCTCATTTATCCCATATAGTTTATGGATCCGGGCGTGAGCTTTGTCAAGTGCAGCCTGGGATCTCGCGGTTTCATTGTTCATCATCAACACCGTCTCGAGGATCCTCATCATGGCGGCCATGTCGTCCACCAGATTCTTCCATCGGGTGTCTTTATCTCCAGACAGGATTGCTTCCCTTTCCTCCTCGCGGAGACCTAGAGAACTCTCCCCGCTCAAGATGTCTCGATTGAGGTAGCAGCGAGGCAACACGTAAACTCCCCCGGTTCCCTTATCACATTTGGGCACTACCCACCCGGGGTCCTCCACGCGCTTCCTCTTTGCCTGTTGTTCGGGAGGAGAAGCTTAAGTCTTTGAGGAAGAAGGGGAACCACTTGCTTGGGTGGAAGTTTTTTCCAGCTCCTGAAGTTGAGTAGCCTGACTCTTGAGCCCCGAGGTGGAGGCATTTTTGGGCCTCAACTTGGGTAAGCACTCAGAGAGGGACGCCATCCGGTCTGCAATAAAAAAACTTTCAGTCACAAGACAAACATAAAAAGATAAATTTCACGGGCATATCTCCTACCTAAAAGTTTCAGATCCTCCTCGTCTGAAGAACACTCGAGCAAAACTTTTGTATTTATCAATCTATTAACAAGGAGATACTCCCCTTTATCATTAAAAAGGAAGTTGTTGTCCACGTCCATACACCTCGCCGGGGTGAAACTCCTAATGTAAGACACCAGCTTCTCATAGGAAAGTTGATCCTGGGCATCCAAGTCCTCAGGCTTCACTGCATAATACTCGGGCTTCTGCTCGAAGTTCTTCCACTTCCATTCGAGAAGAATTCTAGCCGTCAGCCAAACTACTGTTTGACCTTCCTCGGCCTCTTTCGAGCGATCATACAATAAGGCCATGGCCGCATCCGTGAGAGGCTTCACGATGAAGTATATCTCTTTAAAGTGGTAGACAAATTCAAGATATGGCAGAAAGAGTTTCCCAAACTGTTTAAAAGACACCCAAGCTTGTCCCTCTCTTATGGACTGCCTTTGCAAATGGAAAATGCGAAAGAAGATGGGCAACATGGCGCCTATTTGGAGATATTGACATACGAGCTCGAATGCGCATATGAACGTAAGCACATTCGGGTGAAGCTTGGAAGGTGTTAGTTGTAACCATTGGAAAACCCTCACTTGGAAGTCATTGAAAGGAAAACGCATCCCCCACTGTATCTATGAGGGATCTGAAGGGCCCAATTGGCAGTAGCACCCTCTGCTAGAACCTCTGGGAAATTGAACGCATTAAAAGCGTTTGCGAGAAAATTGACTTCTTATTCCTAGGCTCAGGCGCGACCCAGGTTAAAGGGTCTTCCGCGATAGTATTGTCGTCTTCATGGATGGCAAGCATGGCGTCCTCCTCGATTTGGTGTGCCATCGTACCTGAAAGGTAGGGGAAAACAATGAATTCAACTTCATCAAATTCACTCTTCCACCGCAAATCAAGTGAAAGGGCGATGAATGCGTTGAGGAATGAACCTCGACACAAGCCCTTGACAACCAACCTCAGAATGAACCACGTCCTGTGCAGGGACATTTGGTCAACCCAAAAACCTCCCCACTATTCGGGGAGGATGACCCCGACACGCATCTATGAAGATCACCTATGAATCTTCATCCGCAATCATAAACTCTAATGAACACCCATGAAGATTCATGGCAGAACCCATGGATATATTTACCCAGGAATTCACCCGTTCATGACAAAAACTAAATATTTAATCTAAAAATTCTGAGAAAAAGCGTTATCAAGAAATTTATGACTTACTTGGAAAGATGCTTTCTGAAGTATTATACGGTGGCGCTAGAACAGAGAAGATCCACGAGCAAAGGAAAAATACTGGAGAAGAGAGCTTGAGAATTGCAAATGAGAGAGCTTAAGAATGGCAAATGAGCTTGTGGATTCCCCTTTTTATAGATGATTCGCACCACACGAGGTAGCACGCGAAAAGTCATCATTACTTTGGGATTTTGAACTCCCCTATAAAAAGATGGCACCCCAAAACAACTGCCACCTGGGGTTGGAAATCAGCTACGTACCCACTCTTGGAGATGAACTTATCCCCGACTAAATTACAAAATGTTATATACAGGCAACTTGGCGACGTTTCAGGCTCTGTGGCGAGCAAACGCGCGACCCCATGACACAACCTTACCTACGGGCCATTTATGATGTTTCTCCCAAAGGCGGGGTAAACGCTCGACATCGAGGCAACGCCTCATAAACGGGCATGTCCAAAAAGAATTTCGAGAAACTCCCCGCTTCCTATGGGTGTATATGTCTGGCGAGCACCAAACCAACAATATCAGAGTTAAAGTCGATCAAGGAACCACCCGCTAATTTGGTCGACCATGTCGCACGTATGTTTTCTACATCCTCGCATCAGCCAACGAGTTATCCCCAGCGGAGTTGGAAAATTTCTCCTTTCGGACAACGTTTCTCCGACAGTGAAACTGACCTTAAGTCATCACCCTTTCACCTAAGGGCAATAACTTGAGAGGCTCTTATTCTGGAATGGGTCGGCACTTGCCCCACCGTTTGAGGAGGCCCAATCCAATGCCTTTATTAAAGGTCCAAAAGCATGCAACCCAATCTAAAAACCGTTGGGCATTTCTCCACGTGTCCGCTAGGAGGATGTTGCTCACGTGTCCATATCATCATCATCATCCCGCCCTTCGAGAATAACGAATTCAACTCCTGCTTTCTCGGGGAAGTTGACAAGGGAGGAGACCATGTGCTGGACTCCATACACACGTAAGCTTTGATAGTCTTTGTTGTTGGGCTTCATCGTGGTCCATCATTGAAAACACTGGTCCAATATTGGGGACTATAAATATTCTCTCACTTGAGAGAGTCAGGTATTTATACTCACTTACTCTCATACTTTCTAGCACTCGTTCTGAAACTTACTTTGGTATCAGAGCGTCTTGCAGGTACTCTCTCCCCTCACTTTGCATTCAATTGTTGTTCGACTCAAAGTTTGAAGGCTTTGACAAATCCCTTCTGATCAGGTACGATCAAATAGAACTATTTCTATTTTTCTTAGAGGCGAACTTAAAAATAATTTTAAAATGTGTGAAGAATGATTTCCTCATGTGGAGTTTATTCATAATAGAGTTGTTCATAGTACTTTACAATACCTATCTTTTAAAATTGTGTATGATTTTAATCCACTCATCCCTCTTGATTTATGATCATTTCTTAACACTTCTCTTTTAAAAGATAAGAATGGATGAGGAAGTTAAAGATGCCTTTGTAAAGAAATTGGATGAGGAAGTTAAAATATAAATATAAATTGAGAAAAAGAAAATGAAGTTTTTCGTTGTGTGTGCAAATAAAGGTAGGAAGAAAAATAGTGTTTATTCCAAAAAATTGGATTTGGATCTAAATGAGGAATGAAAGGTTAAGTCTAAATTCTAGTAGGGAGAGAGGTGACATTTAGTATGGACCAATAACTTTTTGACCACTATAAAGAAATGATATTTTTAATTATTAATATATTAATATTTAATTTGAACGATCAAGATGATTGACTTGCTACCCGTGAATCAATTGTTATAATAATACAATCTCCAAAAATATAATAACTATATTCTTCAACATTTCATTATATTTCATTTTTTTCTTAGTTAATTCATCTATCTAAAATAAAAAATATTGATTTCATCTTCAACAGTTTGTTCGATCTATACGGATCTGTTGACAATAAAGCAAAAATTTTGATTTTCGATTCAACAAAATTTTTGATTTTTGATTCATGCAGATTTTTTTCATTTTCAGTTCAACAAGGTTTGTGATTTTCGTTTCATCAAGATTTTTTTATTTTCGATTCAACAAGTTATCGTTATGTTTTGCGGTTCAATTCCGATTCAGCACGTTTCTCATTTGAATTTTGCACTGTTTTTGGATTTTAGATCTCTGAATTTGTAAGCTTCAATTCTGTTTTGAATCAGCATTGAAACTATTTCCTGTATATCAAATGCGTCCATCATTCTCTGAAACCTAAGATTGGCCATATTCAGAAAGCACTTTTTTCTATAAGAATGTACTAACAGTATTCTAAAGATGAAAATGAATAAATGTATTGGGATATGGGATATCTATAATGTAATATGTTGTCATATATTTATACTACTATGGTTGAGATTGGGAACGGTGGAGATTTTTTTCAATTCTGTTAAAAAATATTCTAAACTAATATCTACTATTTGATTGAACATGTGGTTCATATTCTTGAGGTAGAGACTGAATTACCAAAACATGCTATAACATGCTGCCGAGGATATGATTCGTGTTGTAGAGTTGGTTCATAATGCAATGGTGGATCGAGAAAACACCTCATTAATGGTGGAAAAAGAAAGAGAAAAAACAGTAAGAACAAATTTTTAAGTCAATTATAATAGATATATAATATTTATATAATATTAAAATGATCTAATTTACGTACTATTATAGGTAAAAAAGATAACTTTTTTATAGTGGTCAATTTTTTTTTTAAACAAGTTAAATGTCATTAAGGGGAGATGGTTCATTTAAAATGCTTTCTAATATAAATGGTGACTCCTACAAGATATATTTTTTGGGGAGTATGGTATAAGTATCATTTTTAATATTGATAAGGGAAGTAAGAAAATGGTATTTAAATTTGGAGAATAGGTTTGGGTCAAGATGAGGAAGAAAAGGTCTCCCTTACAAACGAAGTTCAAATTACTAGCCAATGAAATGGTCTAAGTGCTTTCTAATACAAATGAGAATTCTTAAAATATAAAAGTTTGAAGTGAGTATGGTGTAAATGGTATTTTCAATGTTGATGATTTATCTCTTTTTAATGTAAAGGATGATGACTCAATTCGAAGTCGAATTCTCTTAAGGAGGATGGTGAAGACATGGAGCATAAAGACATAAATGAAGTCCTCTAAAATCTATGAGATCATATGACAAGGGAACGTGTTAGGAGAGTCAATGGTTTTCTAATTGAATTCACGGCAAATCAATGAAAGAAATGGATTAATTGTGAGGAAATAGGTCATGACTTGTTATTTTGACCCAAATTCGTTAAGAGCACGTAAGATGTGGAATTGTTGTGTCATTTTAATGTTTTAATTATTTGTGTTGTAATGAATGTGTTAAGATACAATTTGTTGATTTCATTGTGAGAGAGAGATGTTTGAGAAATCGACAAATAACATTCATCTTCTTTCTTCTAAGTCTTTATTGTACAACTACTGAGAGTAAGAGTAGTTAATTTCTCTCTTGTTGAGGTTAGGTGAAATCGATCAAATATTCATGTATCAATCTTGATCATGGCATTTTATGTAAATTTAATTATGCTTTAATATTGAAATTATTATGTGATAATTCATGTCAACTAAAATTAAAATTATAAAAAAAGTTTTTTAAAGTATTGAAATTGAAAGGTATGTTTGGTAAAAATAGTAGTTGCCTGATAAATTTAGCTAATAGCTTATAACTTATGATTGATGACGGATAACTTATAGTTTATAGCTTATGGTTGAAATTGATAAACTAATTAAAGTGTTTGATAAAATTAACAATTCAATTAACTTATAAATGTATAATGACATAAAAGATATTTAATACATAATTATTTTATTTTAAATTAAAATAAATTATAAAGAATAAAATTGAGTTTTTGTTAATGTTGAAAAAGAATTACAAGTATGAGTAGAATGGAAAAGTCCCACATGGTTATTAATGTGGAGGCTTAAACATTTATATGTGGTGTGTCTCTCACAAAGATGTGTTGTTTAAAAGGAAAGTCCATAAAGTAAAGATGCTCTATAGTATTGATCCCATAAATTTCCAACATTTGATATAGAGTCTAGTTTTAAGTAAAGGGACCGACTTATATCAAAATGTTTGTAGGAAGTGTCTCGTTGAAGAGAGTTAACGGTGATAAAAGTGTATTTACTTGCATCTAAATGTTCGTAGGAGGTGTCCCATTGAAGAGAGTCAACGGAGGTACAAGTGTATGTGAAAGAAAGAACTTCTACGAAAGAGCTTCCACTTGAAGAGGCATTGTGAATAGATTCACACTTGAGAGGTAGTGTGAGGAAGTCCCACATTGATTAAGAATATGGAGACTTTAACATTTATAATTAGAGAACTCATTCACCCATCACCTTAAGATTTTGGATGAATATATAATGTCCCTCACAGAGATGTGTTGCTCAAAAGAAAAGTTCCTGAAGTAAATATGCTCTCTTGTATTGACACATTCACTCAAAACCTTAAGGTGATTAGTGAATTTTTAAAATAATAAGGATGAAAATGAAAGAAAAAATAATAAGCTATAAGTTATAAGCTAAAACGTTATTTAAAATAGCGTCTAAAAAATAAACTATAAACTAGTCAAGTAAGTTATAAGTTTGTAACGAAAAGTATTACCAAACAGGTCTAAATTGTCATAATGAGCTTACGAGCTATAAACTATAAACTTATAATTGAAAGGTTAAAAAAAGGTTTTTTTTAAGTATAATTCTAGCAGATTCACTTTAAATCTTAGTCGTCAGTTCTGTATTGTTTCCTACTATACATTTAGAAGGAACTCCTAACCCATAATAAATGGTTAGAAACTAGACAAATTTGACCCTTATTTGGTCATAAAATGCCATCAACCTTTTCTTGTATAGCAGGCTATTGAGCTATTTAACAGACCATAAAAATCTTCCCATCCAAAACTACCGGCTGAGCCGGTGTCTGTACACCGTAAAAGGTACCAAAATCAACTATATAGACTATCAACAGATTGTTCATTCAATCACGAGAGAATCGCAACTCACGATGCCATCTTTGATTGAAGAGTTCTTTGCAGTCTCATCGCATTCGGTAGCATCACCAGCAGATGAAGAAGATTCTGCAATACCATCAGGCTTGATTGAACTGTGTAGTTCTGCTACAAGCAACTTGTGAATTTTCGCTCTCAAACCGGATGCCTCTTCAGGTTTGAACCATCTCTTGCTAAACTGTAAATTGACAAGTCTCGATCAATAAAATCCATTATTTTAAATTATATTTGGCCCGTTTGTCGTAACTTTAAAAAAAAAATTGAATGTGTATTATTACCATTGCTAAATTTTTCTTTTTCAGTCGATCGGGTGCCTCTTCCATAAAACGCTCGATGAAGTACAGTACAAAAAGACCACAGTCATACTCATTCTTCTGTTGGGGAACCTGGAGCAAAAATACAAAATTTGACATTCTGTGGCGGAAGAATGTTAAAAGTGTAGGAATCTGGTGTATATGCTAAAAGGTCATTCATTTTAAGAACAAATGGTGAAATTGGATACATCATCTTCAAACAACAAACGTGATTAGGTATCAAACTATCAACAGCAGAAACTTACCTTCATGACTTCAGTTTCAATTCTACGAGAAAGAGACTTCCATATTCTGTCTGCAATCGGAACATCTGAAGACGCGCATTCCTTACTCAAATAGTTCCTTTCTTCTATCAAATAGCTACAGCACATTATTTGACATCATTAATTTATATGTTTAAATCAAATATAAATGTATACAAACAGTCATCAGAACGTGACAAGATACATGAACTAACAAAGCAAAGCTGTAAGAATTAGACAGGGGATCAACCTAGTCAAATGTCTGGGCTACAGGCCCGGTGGTCCAGCTCAAAGTTCACCAGTTAAAACAAACCAACATATTGAAATACGGGTTTTACCAGGTTCAAATCATATGTTTACCTGGCTAATCAGGTTTAGCTCAAAATTTCAAACTCTTCAGATATAAGTTTCTTAGATTGTCTCCTAGGATAAGTTTCTGTTGGTTTTGATATTACTTGTTATTATCGAGATTTGTTTTTAGATTTCCCTTTTTGTCTAGATTAGGAGTCCTGCATCCTTATAAATTACAAAGGTTAGAGTTTAGTCTATTTTATCAAGTTAGTATCAAATTAATAATATATCTAAATCACATAACTTCAGCATGATAGATATCTAGAGCCTGGTTAGATCCTCTGTGATGAACAACTGTTGAGTTTATCTGCATCATCCCAATACCACCAACGAAAACATGTCATGTGATCTCTGAGTCTCCCGCACATTGACAGAGACAGACAATTTTAAAAATCAGTCACAGCCTTTGCCATGTGAGATGACGTCCAGTAAGCTTTTCGGCGCCATTTTCACTTGCGTGTTACGCCACTGCAATCTGGATCTATTTCCAACCTTGCTTTAGGGTTTTGAGACACGGAAAGCTAATCGGTTGCATCAACAACCCTTTTCCAACGTATGTCTCTCACCCATTGACCCATAATGGCTTCCCTTAGTGACATTTTTCGCACAAATGAATCAAATTAGCAGTGACTTCTTTTCCCGCCAATGATTATTCTGCATGTAACCTTTGTTGATATGACTCACTACTGACTAGCCCAACACTAAACCCTATAATGATACATTTTCAAGTATAACTTTTGTTCTTTCGGCATGTAACTTTTGTCCCAGATGTACTTGTTCTGTCTTCGTCCCAAAATAACGCTGTTCTGGTCACTTGAATGTATATTGTTGGAATTATTGGAATTACAAGAATTATAATTATGTATTTATGAGCATGTTCATGTATCTAGGAGTCTAGAAATCTATGCATTGTAAATTACATACATGTACCTACGAAATAACTTCAATTTTATCTTGTAAGTACTCTCTTGAGTGTATATAATCAAATCACTTGAGTGCTTTGTAACTCAAGCATTTCACCAAATATTCAATTTACAACATTGTATCAAGAGCTCTCAATCTTGAGAGACTTGCTTCCGGATAAACCCTAGCCGTCTTCATGCGGTAAACCCTAAGTCACCTTCATTGTGACAATTTTTGCTGCTGCCTTCATTGCAGCCTTGTTACCCTTCATTGCAGTTTTTTTTCCGTCCAAAAACACATCTATTTGATCCTTTTTTGCTGCTGTTTGGCTCGTCTTATTGCTGTTTTTTTTAGCTTGCTACAAATGGCTGAAAAAATTCCTGTTGATTACTCTTTATCATTCACCAAGGATGAGGTGAATCGTTTAAAGGCTATACTTGACTCTCTCAGTATGCCTTTTGGAAGTTGTTCTCTACCGACAACCGGCTTGAGTGTATGCTCTCAATCCTTTAGTGTTTGCGGTAAAATCTCTAAGAATGCTTGAATTTTAGATTCTAGTGCCACCGACCATATGACATTCAATCCTAGTTTGATTTCCTTTTGCACCTCCTCTGAGAAGAACCGTTATGTATCGGTTGCTAATGGTTCTTATGGCCGTATTGATGGCCCTGGGAGTGTTAACTTGCAATCTTCACTTCAATTACAGGGCATGCTATATGTTCCCACTCTCTCTCACAACCTAATATATGTTCGTAAACTCACCCGTGATCAGAATTGTAAAGTAATATTTTTCATTTATTGTGTTTTTCAGGATCTTACCACGGAGAAGACAATTGGAGTTACTGAGGAAAAGGGAGGGTTGTACTACATATCTGATAAACCAAGTTGTTCGAAGGTGTTGGCTTCCTACTTGCAGACTGAGTCTTCTGTGTCTTCTTCTCATTCTGCCGCACAAATTTAGCTTCAGCACAAGCATCTTGGTCATCCACCATTCGCACAAGCATCTTGGTCATCCACCATTCTTTTTAGTTAAGTCTATGTTTTCTTCTTTGTTTTTACATCATTCAGTAGAATCTTTTAAATGTGACGTTTGTGAGTTAGCTAAACATCACCGTGTCTCTTTTACTCCTAGTTCCAATAGAAGTGTCAAACCTTTTGATCTCATACACCTATTTCTAATATTCCAGGTGTTAAATGGTTTATGTCATTTATTAATGATTGTACTCGAGCAACTTGGATTTTCTTGATGAAGGATAAGTCTGAAGTACCGGAAATATTTATTAGTTTTTATAACATGGTACAAACACAATTTGACAAGGGGATTAAAAGAATCTGCTCTGACAATGGCAAAGAGTATGCCAATCACACCCTTTCAAATTTTACCAGTCAACGGAGAATACTACAAGAATTTACATGCGTCGACACACCACAACAAAATGGTGTTGCAGAAAGAAAGAATCGTCATTTACTTGAAGTTGCTCGAGCCATCCTCTTCCAAATGGCAGTTCCCAACTCATATTGGGGAGAAGCCGTACTGACTGCTGCCTACTTGATTAATCGGGTTCCATCTTGCATGTTAGGTAATGCCAGTCCTGTTCAATTTATGACTTCACGGTTTCCTTCTGTTCCTATTTTGAAAAGTCTCGAGTCTCGAGTATTTGGTTATGTTGCCTTTGTCTATATCCATAAACAACACCGAAGTAAGTTGGACCCCCGCGCAGTCAGATGCATCTTTGTTGGCTATCCCCCAAACAAGAGAGGATATAAATGTTATCATCCTCCTAGTCGTAAGTACTTTGTCTCTAAAGATGTCACGTTTCATGAGAATTTGACCTACTTCACTCGTCCTCAGCTTCAAGGGGAGAGCATTCAGAATGTAGAATTTGATTCCGAGTATTTGGTCCTACCTGAGTTGCTTGTGACTCCTCTCTTAAGTCCTATTACCGGTCCTACAATTGAGTCTCCCGAGTTGACTGTTAATCCTATGTTAATTCCTATTATTAACCTTTCTATTATTAATCCTACTTCTATTTTGGTCCCTCCTTTGTCGTCTCTTTTGCAAGAACCATCATCTTCCACACCAATAAAAACTAAGACTGGTGAGCCAACTTTGGTGTATCACAGAAGAAGTAAGCCCGACCTGCTCCAAACACAACTTCAATTGTCAGAACCGGAGGTAAGTGTTGAAACTCACAGTCCTATTAGTGATTCCCATAGCTCTGACACTTGGGACACTAATCCAGATGATTTGCCCATTTGCTTTAAGGAAAGAGAAAAGGTCATGTGCCAAATACCCTATATCTCAATTTGTATCCACTAAAAATCTTTTCTTGCAGCATCAGAGTTTTATTTCTGCAGTTAACTCTGTGGTCATTCCATCATCCGTTCAAGAGGCATTGAAAGATAGAAATTGGGTCCAAGCGATGGATGAGGAAATGAAAGCTCTTGAAAAAAATGGAACTTGGGAGATTGTTGACAAACAGGAAGGCAAAAAACATGTTGGTTGCAGGTGGATTTATACAGTCAAACACAAATCAGATGGTACTCTTAGATCGTTACAAAGCTAGACTAGTGACAAAAGGATACACACAGACATATGGCATGGATTATGAGGAAACATTTACTCCTGTTGCGAAAATGAACACTGTTCGGATCTTATTATCTCTTATTGCTCACTCCGGATCGGAATTACAACAATTTGATGTCAAAAATGCATTCTTGCATGGAAACTTAGAAGAAGAGGTGTACATGGAGATTCCGCCGGGATTTGGCCCAACATATGGATCCAATAAGGTGCGTCAATTGAGGAAAGCCCTATATGGGCTAAAACAATCTCCTAGAGCATGATTTGGAAGATTTAAAAAAGCAATGGTGTACTTAGGCTACAAGCAGAGCCAAGGAGATCACACGCTTTTCTTTAAGCACTCGCATGAAGGAAAATTTACTATCCTTCTTGTTTATGTTGATGATAGTATTATTACTGGAGATGACCTGGCAGAGAAACATTCGCTAAAGGAAAAACTATCGGCAAAATTCGAGATGAAGGACCTTGGGAAACTCAAGTATTTTTTGGGAATTGAGGTTGCTTACTCAAACCAAGGCATTTTCATATCTCAAAGGAAGTATATACTCGATCTCTTGTAGGAAACTGGGAAATTTGGATGCAAACCTTCTAATGTTCCCATAGAGCAAAGCCATAAGTTGAGCCTCGAAGAAGAAAGTGTCAAAGTTAACATAGTCCAATATCAGAGGTTGGTAGGAAAGTTGATTTACCTGACACACACTAGGCCTAACTTGGCTTATGCTGTCAGTGTAGTGAGCCAATTTATGCATGACCTGAGCATGTGACACTTACAAGTTGTTGATCGCATCTTGTAATACCTCAAGGTTACTCCGGGAAAAGGACTACTGCTCAAAAGAGGTGGAAACTTAACTATAGAAGCCTACACCGATGTTGATTATGCAGGATCAATAAGTGATAGAAGATCCACTTCGGGATTTTGCACCCCTTGTGTGGGAACCTTGTCACATAGAGAAGTAAGAAACAAAATGTAGTGGTTCGATCAAGCGCTAAGGCAGAATTTCGAGCTTTGGCTCAAGGAATCTGTGAGTTACTTTGGATGAGAATCATTCTAAATGATCTGAAAATACAATGTGAAGGGCCTATGAAGTTATTTTGTGACAATAAGTCGACAATCAGTATTGCTAATAATCCTGTTCAGCATGAGAGAACCAAACATATAGAGATTAACCGCCATTTCATCAAGGAAAAACTAGATAGTGGTTTAATAGCTACATCTTATATTCCTTCTGGACATCAACTAGCAGATGTGTTAACAAAGGGCTTGCCACCTGATCGTTTCAATCAATTGACTTGCAAGTTGGGAATGATTGATATCTATTCTCCAGCTTGAAGGGTATTGTTGGAATTATTGGAATTATTCCAATTATTGGAATTACAAATTATTGGAATTATAATTCTGTATTTATGAGAGCATGTTCATGTATCTAGGAGTCTAGGAATCTATACCTTGTAAATTACATACATGTACCTAGGAAATAGTTTCAATCTTATCTTGTAATTACTCTCTTGAGTGTATATAATCAAATCACTCGAGTGCTTTGTAACTCAAACATTTCACCAAATATTCAATTTACAACATATATGTATCAAAATTGCAAACACATTTTCAAGTGTCCCTTTAGTTAGGCATTTTGGTTCTCTTTTAGTCATTTTGGTCTTCAAATGTGTTTTGGCGTTTTGCATTAGTTAATTAATCCATACAGTTACACACAAAAGAGACACTTGAGGATGGATTTGCAAATCAGATACATTAAGGGACTATAATGACAGGCGCCTCACACATTCAGGAACCAAAATGATTGTTTACCCAAAAAAAAAAAAATAGTAGTTCTCAAGCAGAACTTTGCAACATCATTTCAAAATGAAAAAAAAATTATTAGTTTGACTTGGAAATGGGTTCATTTCCATGCTTTGGGTTTTTCCATTTCTCTAGTAGACTAGAAGCAGGATCCACTTAAGTGACTAGGCAGTAGGGATTTGTTGGATGGCCAGCTACCCTCCGTGTTTGTTTTGTGCAGGTGTTCAAGCCTACCCTTCAAGCCGCTTACTCTCTCTGGTGGTCAGTTTTGGCTTGAGGTTTCAGGATAGGCTTCACAGTTGTGGAGTTACTTGTTATTCCTCCCGGGTGTTTTTGGTAGTTTTGACTTCTTCTGATGTTTGGTTTATTTTTTGCCCTGCCGTATAGTCAGGGTTGGTTCTTTGTGAGCATTTCTGATGCTCTTTATTACCTTTGTACATTTTGTAACTCTTTTCAGTTCATTCTAATATATGTTTCTCTCTTTGCTATTAAAAAAATAATAATAATTCTACAGATGCATAGATTATTTTAAATGACAAATAATTTGTAGTAGAGGGAGTAACAAACAATTCTCTAGTCTCACCTTTTAATGTTTTCAAAAACTATTCTACTAGAGTGAAGCCCCAAAGAGTCGAAATGAAGTATTATTGGTCCTGATTCATCTTCTTTGTCTGGGAAACAAATAATGCTCAAGCTCCAATGAAGACTGCCCACAAAGAACAACACAAGAAATAAATCTATATATCAGTAGAGGTTGTAAGCATTTAAATTATATATAAAAAACAATGATTCTTCTGTCAAATGCAAATATTGGGCAGGAAGTGCATAGTAGAAATAAAATGGCTCGCAAATAAGTATAACAGTTTATATTTAAACAACCAATATGTTTAATTACTCTTGATGAAGATTAGCACATATCAAATCATAATCATTTGATTCTGATTTGTCAAGCTGTTACAAAACAGTGGTGTAAATAGATTTATTATCTTTTATTCTGATTTCCTTATTTAGGTAGCAGCAATTATAGGAAATTATTTCTCTGTTTATTAACAAATTAGTGTACTGTATTCTATATATACCTCACAATGTAACAGTTCCAATATAATGAAATATACAACGTATTTCTATATGGTATCAGAGCATAAGATCTGAACCATCCCTAAACCTTGAGCACCACCCATGGCAGATACTAAAGCAGAAAATTCAGCCAACAGTTTGGCCGAAGGACATGCTCTTCCTATCACTGGTCACAAACTGAATGGCCAGAATTACAATCAATGGGTGCGCTCAGTCAAAATCTACCTTCAAGGAAAAGGGAAGGAAGGTTATATCACAGGAGACTCCAAGTGTCCAAAAAAGGGGGATTTCAACCTTGAAAAATGGCAACCAGAAAACAGTCTAGTAATGTCATGGCTGCTAAACACCATGACAAATGAAATTGGAGAAAATTTCTTGTACTATGATACTGCCAAAGAGATGTGGGATGCCGTAAAGGAAACCTACTCTAATGTCGACAATACATCTACAATATTTGAAATCAAGAAGACCGCTCTAATATCTACAAGAAGACCGCTCAGTCACAGAGTATTTTAATACTCTCAATCGTCACTGGCAGCAACTGGATGTATATGATGAAGCTGAATGGAGCTGCACAGAGGATAAAAAGAAGTACAAAGAATTGGTGGAGAAAGATAGAATCTACAAATTTCTCTTAGGTTTGAACACAGAACTTGATGAAGTTCGTGGGAGAATCCTTGGAACCAAACCTCTTCCAAAAATTCGAGAAGCATTCTCGGAAATACGAAGAGAGGAAAGCAGGAGAAAAGTGATGCTTGGAAAATCCAGTGCAGCCCCATCTATAGAAGGATCTGCAATGGCAGCAAGGGGAGATCATCGATCTTTCCAAAAGAAAACACGGACATGGTGTGACCACTGCAAGAAACCGGGTCATACCAAAGACACATGTTGGATCATTCATGGAAAGCCATCAGAGCTAAAATGGAGCAAAAACCGGGACAGCAGAGGGAACACAACTGAGGTAAATTCTCACTCATCACCATTCAACAAGGAGCAAATGGAAGCCTTACAAAAACTGCTTCAACAAACAATTGGTACAGCTACTGTGGCACAAAAAGGTAATTTTTTGCATGCTCTAAACACTAGCAGGGGAAAACAAAAATCATGGATTATTGACTCAGGAGCATCTGATCACATGACTGGAGATTTGACTGTCTTTGATAGCTATTCTCCATGTCAAAATAATTCGACTGTTCGAATTGCTGATGGCACCCTTTCTAAGGTCATGGGTAAAGGTTCAGTCATTATTTCGCAAAATATTACTCTTAGTTCAGTACTGTATGTGCCTAAATTTGATTGTAACTTGCTGTCCATAAGTAAACTTACAAAGGATTTGAAGTGTATCACTAAATTCTTTCCTAACCTGTGTGAATTTCAGATTTTGGAGTCGGGGAGGACGATTGGCAATGCTAAAGAATGTGCTGGACTCTATATCCTTCAGGCTGAAGCATCTAAACCAGAATTCGAGGCAACCTCTTGCGCTGTAGTTTCTGCATGTAGTGAAAATTCTGCAATGCTGTGGCACTATAGACTAGGCCACCCAAATTTTATGTACTTGGAAAAAATGCTTCCTAAACTATTCAATAAAAATCAGAAGTTGTTTCAATGTGAAATTTGTCAATTGTCCAAACATACACGCAGCCCCCACCCACCTCAACCCTATAAACCTTCCCAACCTTTTTATGTTATTCATAGTGATGTATGGGGACCATCGCGGGTCAGAAATGTAACTGGAGCAAGATGGTTTGTCACATTTATTGATGACCACACACGGATCACTTGGGTCTACCTTATGAAAGATAAATCGGAAGTTGGTAGGATATTTGAATGTTTCCATACCATGGTGCAAACACAATTTCAAAGCAAAATTAGAGTGCTTAGGAGTGATAATGGTCGTGAGTACTATAATTCTGCACTAAGCTCATACTTTACGCAACATGGAATAATACACCAAACCTCATGTGTGGATACACCTCAGCAGAACGGGGTTGCCGAGAGAAAGAATAGACACCTCCTAGAAGTAACTCGATCTCTCATGCTAGCTACAAATGTACCTAACCAGTTTTGGGGAGAAGCTGTCCTCTCTGCAACCTATCTAATAAACAGAATGCCTTCCCGAATCCTTAACTTTCATACGCCTTACTCCACTCTCCAAACCTTATACCCAACCAATCGTATTCTTACATCTATTCCTTTGAAAATATTTGGATGCACAACCTTTGTCCATAATCTTGATCCCCGACGCAGTAAACTTGACCCGAAATCCATTAAATGCATATTCCTCGGCTACTCTCCTCACCAAAAGGGATACAAATGTTATTCACCTCAAAACAAAAAATTCTACCACACCATGGATGTAACATTTTTTGAGAATTAGCCATATTACCCCAAAGTTGGCATTCAGGGGGAGAACACATATCCAATTGAAGTGGTAGAATCCCAACTTTTGGAACTTGAGCTAACTGAACCCAAACTCACTGCAGAGGCATCAAAACCTACACCTGAACCAAATGAAAATGCAACAGAAACTGCAGAACTTACATGTGGACCAGAAGAAACTACGTTAGAAAATACAGAGGAAATTGCAGTAGAAACTGCAGCCCCTATAACAGAAACTGCACCAGGAAACAACATGAAAGTGTACTCCAGGAAGAACAAGAAGGGAATAGAGTCCTGCACAACTCCAAGGCAGAACCAAGAAACCTCCAAGACTCCAGAAAATGGCGTTCCCTCAGGTAATACTGCTCCTAACTCTGAATGTTGATATTGATATTCCTATTGCGTTGAGAAAAAATGTAAGATCCTGTACCAAACATCCCATTGAAAGAGTTGTATCTTATGGAAAATTGTCCCAAAGTTACAAGACTTTTGTAACAGCTCTTGACAATACACATATTCCAAGCAACATCCATGAGGCACTCCAAAATTCTGAATGGGCAGCAGCTGTAACGGAAGAGGTTCAGGCTTTAATTAAGAATGGCACTTGGGAAATCACAAGCCTACCTGCAGGGAAGAAGCCGGTAGGATGCAAATGGATATTCTCGATGAAGTATAATGCAGATGGGAGTGTAAATCGGTACAAAGCTCGACTTGTAGCAAAGGGATTTACTCAATCATATGGAGTAGATTATGAAGAGACTTTTGCACCGGTGGCAAAACTAAACTCCGTTAGAGTTATTCTCTCTTTGGCTGCAAATTTAGATTGGCCACTCCATCAACTAGACATCAAGAATGCCTTCTTAAATGGTGACCTAGAAGAGGAAGTTTATATGCAGATTCCTCCTGGACTCGAATCATCCAGCACCGCAAATATGGTGTGGAGGCTCCGAAAATCCCTTTATGGCCTCAAGCAGTCCCCAAGGGCGTGGTTTGATAGATTGACTCGAGTTGTCAAGAAAGACGGGTTCAACCAATGCCAATCAGATCACACTATGTTTGTTAAACACTCCATGGAAGGAAAGGTAGCTTTGTTTATTGTTTATGTGGATGATATCGTTATTACAGGAAATGATTATGATCAAATTGATCATTTAAAGGGACTCTTGGCAAAGGAATTTGAAGTTAAGGACTTGGGACAACTTAAGTATTTTTTAGGGATGGAAGTTGCTCAAACAAAGGATGGTATATATGTATCACAAAGGAAATACACCCTTGACTTACTTCAAGAAACTGGAACGCTTGGGTGCAAGACAGCTAATACACCAATAGAACAAATAAAAGGAATACTTGTGAAAATATCAAATCCAATCTGGGTATGATAGACATCTACCACCCAGATTGAAGGGGAGTGTTGAAGATTAGCACATATCAAATCATAATCATTTGATTCTGATTTGTCAAGCTGTTACAAAACAGTGGTGTAAATAGATTTATTATCTTTTATTCTGATTTCCTTATTTAGGTAGCAGCAATTATAGGAAATTATTTCTCTGTTTATTAACAAATTAGTGTATTGTATTCTATATATACCTCACAATGTAACAGTTCCAATATAATGAAATATACAACGTATTTCTATAACTCCTCTAGCCAGCTTTTCTGTACCCAATATTCTTCAAAGAGTAAAATTAAAAACAAAAGTATATGCACCAACAAGGAGAAAAGTAATATGGAAAGATAAAAATAAAAACAAAACAAAGCATTTCAATCTTTATAGCATCCACAAGAAGCCCCCAATGTGATGCTTGGGGCTGAATAGAGTGGGAACTGATTACTGGTGTAAAAGAAGAAGCACTAAGGATAAGCCCCTGCAGGCTTGTAGGAAGAGGTTGGACCAATTTACGTTAAACAAGAGAAATCTGAGACTAGGCATGTAAGCAAATGTAAAGTTGAGGAAAACTTAAGGATTTGTATAGGAGAGCGGTTCTGGAAGGGAAGGGGATGGAAGGGAAAGTTTATAATATGATATCCCTTCAGAATCTTTAAGAAAGAGGTAAAGGTATGAGGGTATCTATCATGTCCAACTTGCCTACAAAATGCTCAAATGTAGGTCCGGCCATGCTTTTGGTTTGGAGTTCTGCAGTTTGTTGGCTAGACGTGATGAATGGTAGACATATGAGAGCGGCAGCTAATTTTTCTTTTATGAAATGACGATCTATCTCAATGTGCTTGGTCCTGTCATATTGAACTGGATTATGAGATATGCTAATGGCTGTTTTACTGTCCGGGTATAATTTCAACGGAAGTTCAAATTTTACTTTAAGTTCTACTAGGACTCTGTGGATCCATAGTCCTTCACAAATACCTTGAGCCATAGCTCTAAATTAGCTTTCGTGATATTGATAATGCATAAGCTTTTTGAACCTTCAAGATCAGGGACTTACGACTGTCAATAAGTAAGTTTGTGATTTTGAAGGTACATTCAATATATTGAGGTGTGCTAAAGGCACTTTATACCTTATTCATTCTGGGCTGTCAGTCAAAGTCTGATCTTGAAGGTCCAAAAATCTTTTGCATTATCAATATTAGGAAAACTAACTAACGGTCAGAGCTTGCAATAATGGAACAGTCCTATTATATATCCCCATGTCTCTGGAATACGCTGCCAGTATATTGTATTCAAAGGCCAAGAACTTTTATGAAGAAAATAACACTGTTTACCATGCCATATATCCAGAACAGAATTTCCAATAGTTACCTACACTGCCTGATGCAGTTGCATGTCACTTTTCAACCTCAGAAAAGCTGGTGGATATTTCGTAGCCTCTACGTCTGGGACATCCATGATGTGAATCAGGCCACAGAGTGTGGGCTAGTTTCACGTTCCCCATGCATATGGGATATCAAGAATCTATGTTGTGAAAACATGCCCGATCCATCTCTTGCATGCACTACTAAAGGTTGTTTGGGAGAGATTTCTTTTGCAAGATGCTCTACTGATGGTACAGTTAAGCTATGGGATAATTCTTTGCAATCTAATTTGTCAAAAAAAGACGCGGAACAGCTTAACAAGGAGCTATTGGATTCTTTGTGTTTAGTAAGTGCTGGGACTTTTGAACGCGGTGCAGTTAAAGTAGATCTTACCCATCACAAATTTCGATCACTTGCAGTTAGTTTATATGAAAAGTATCTTGTTGCTGGTTATTGCAAAGGAAACCTTCATATATTCAACCGTCAAATATCCGATTACACATGTTTACAGGGTGCTCGTGATGCAGTCTTGCAGAGATTCTTACATTAAGCTTTACCTTGTCCACCCAAGACATATATGAGGAAATTGCAAAAGGCAGTTGATTCCTTGCCTCGGGGAGTGAGATTGTATATTCCATCTCTGTGATGTTGGAAGGTGTAATTATGCAGTTTTATAGGCTTCCCTTATTGTCTGGTTATACATTTTTTACTCTTGGTGTACGGGTGTGCAGAAGTTTTTATCTTATAGGCAGCATTTATGACCATTCTGCTGCTGTGACTTGGTGATAAATTTTTTGGAAAACCTATAAAGGTTATAATGGATCCAAGCTGCTCATTCTCTTACAAGTCCATCTACATATACGACTTTATGATTGGAGAGATGGTTGCCAAGGCCACACGACATGCTGAAATAGTTACCGGTCTCATCTTTTTGCCTAATTGCAAGCATATCTTTTCAGTGGATGGTGATGGTTGTGTTTTTGTATTGAAATTGCCCATTCATTGTCTTCAAAAATATTGAAGAAAACAATGGAAAAAAATAATCCCTTGCCTTCAAGAATCTCTGGTCAACCTCCTACTTGACCAATTGACCAAAGATTCTTGAAAGCAAGGAATTACTTTTCTTCATTATTTTCTTCAATATTTTAAAAGACAGTGAAGTGGGCAATTTCCATACAAAAACACAACCATCACCATCCATTGAAATGATAGGCTTGCAATCAGGCAAAAAGATGACACTTATGACATCTTGATAGAAGTCACAACAGCATAATGTTCATCATGTTGCCTAAAAGATCAAAATTTCTTCACACCTGCATACTCAGAGTCATCAAAATGCATTGAAATGTCGATCGGCGAGATAGTAAGAGCCTGCTGCCAATGATTAGGGCTGGTCACATTATTTTCTGGGTTAAACCCAAGAATGATGATAGGTTTATTGGCAGCAAGAATAAAAGTTGTGTGTCGACAGCTAGAAGAGAAGTTGCGCTGACAGCAGCAAGAAGAATGGTTTTTTTTCTTTTGGTTAAACCCTAATTATCAACTAATACCATTATAGAAAATAGGGTTTACTACTCTATTTTATTCTTCAGCTTTTTTCTTTTGGTTAAACCCTAATTATCAACTGATACCATTATAGAAAATAGGGTTTACTATTCTATTTTATTCTTCAGCAATAGGTGATATGTAGGAGAATTATAACTTAATTCTCTCTTTATTTTTAGGAGAATATTATTATAATAGAAAATAGGATATAAATATAGGTGATATATAGGAGAATTATAACTTAATTCTCTCTTTATTTTTAGGAGAATATTATTATAATAGAAATAGGATAAAAATAAAAATAACTATAACAATAAGGGCAGTTAGAGATGCACCTTAGATAACTTAGATAATAGGCTAAAAATAAAAATAACTATAACTTTAATGGATTGCAACTACTATACCAACAAGATGCACCTACTTTTAGAGAGTCTGTGACTTGAGAACTCCAAAATTAAGTGTGTTTGACTTGGAGCATTTCTAGGATGAATGACCTAGGAAGCATGTGTGTGAGGGAAAACACAAGCTAAGACTTGTGATGGTTTATAGGGGACATTCATCAATCCGAAAAGCAGCATGGTCTTTACAACTAGTATCAAAGAGGTACTTCACCCATGAAAATGTGGTTCAAGGACAAATCTCATTTGGAAGCTAATGAACATCTGACATCTGGGGTAGAAAAGGGTGACAGGTGCTCGCGGTTGTAAAATATGAAACACAGATAAAGAGCGGCTTTTGGAAGACTTAGGAACACATAAATGAAATGATTTCATATTAGAAAGAGAAAGATTCTATGGCTATATGAACAAGATACTCTTTTCAAGAGTCCATAACTAACGAACAAGATACATCTTTTCAAGACCTCCTTAGAATATTTTGGCTTGTGAGGATAGTAATCAATTTAGAAAGAAATATGTTTATTATACTTACAATGAATTAAAACACCACAAATAATATACAAAACGAACATAGAAAATGATAAATTTGATTCCAACCTCTAATTCTAGCTAATCTAAGTTGGGTCATGGTAACAAGTGTATTAAAGGCATTGTTTAAGGATTCCAATTGTTGAAGGTGGTATTTGTGTTGTTGGTGTTTGTTTGAAGTCTCACATTGCTTAGGTTTTCGGGCCGTTGATTGTATAAATAGTGAGGACAACTTCACCCCTTGAGCTAGCTTTTCGGGTTGAGATCCAAGCATATTTAACATGATATCAAAGCCGGATTAAGGATTGCAAGGTGGTCATTTGACCCAGGCTCACGCTAGGCGTGAGGGTGGGTGTTGAAGTTGGTATTTGTGTTGTTGGTGTTTGTTTGAAGTCTCACATTGCTTAGGTTCTCGGACTGTTGATTGTATAAATAGTGAGGACAACCTCTCCCCTTGAGCTAACTTTTTGGGTTGAGATCCAAACATATTTAACACCAATTAAAGATATATTTTTCTTGGAAATATAGTTTAAGGAGGTGAAACTATAAGGAGATGAAAACCAGTAAACTATAAGGAGGTGGAACTATAGCTTAAGTATTAACACATGAATAAAGGTTTCTTCAAATGATGACCATTTTCTATAATGTGATACTAATTTTTTTCTTCAAATAAACTGAACTTAAAAAAAAAACACAAAAATAACTTCCCACAATTTACGAAAAAATTAACATCTACAACAAAAGCTTCAGTGCTACCAAGAAAACTTACTCCTGGTGTATTGGAATCAAAACATATGCCTTCTGAAAAATATTTACACCCTTCCACCACCTTCTGAACTTTGCAAATATCGTGTCTCTGTTACTTTCCTAGATATTGAAATGGGAAAAGAATTAGAGCTTATATTAAATAAAGAACAAAGAGAAGGAAATGAGAGAGGCACAAGAATTACGGTCAGTTTGTTTTAACTTTAAAACATATATATCACAAATAGAAGTGTCTGTAGTTCATAAAATGCACTGAATCAAACCACATTAAAGGTTTGCAATATCCACTTCAATAAAAATAGGTGGTTTCAACTCAGTTTAAAACCAATTTAGAACCAGTTTGCATTTATAAATTGGTTTATAATCAATTTTCCTTTATAAACTAGTTTATAACCAATTCCATTTATAAACCGGTTTTATATTTTAAATCTTTTATAACCAATTTTTTTTCAACTTTTTTTTTACTTTAGAAATAAAATAATTTGTATCTTAAAAAATTTAATTTTAATTTTCTGAAAAATACGTTTTTTATTTTAAATTTTTTTAAATAATATTTTTCAAAACAATTAGTTAACGGTTTAAACTAATTTTTAATTTATGTTTAATTAACTGAATTGTTTGTAATATTTGGTTCAGTGCAATTCAGTTTGGATATAAGGTTCAGTTAACCATATTTTTGCACATCCTGGTCCTATATACCTACACACTGCACAAGAAAAAACATCTTTTATCGCACTTTTATTTAGATTCGGTATGCACTAATATTTTAACTACTTTCGTTTATAGCACATCATCAAATTCCTAATTACTAAATATGTTCTCATAACATCTTTTATCCCACTTCTTTTTAGATTCGTTATGCACTGTTTCACGGCCTTATATTCTGTATAGCAGAAAGGGGAGTTGTCCTAAATACCTACACACATCACAAAAAACAACAAATGAAAAATTCCAAAAATAATTATACATATGTATAAATAAATACTATTATTATAAGACCAGATACATTAATTATTCAATGAATCTAAAAAGTAAATTGTCTCTTATAAATAAGAATAAGAGCAGAGAGAGTAGTTTCTAGTGCAAAAATTTTAATCTCAAAATAAACATCCAAATTACCAAACAAAATACACATTTAGTAACACAAAGAAAGGCAAAACTATCAACAACTTATTAAATCATAACCAGTGTAGTTAAAAGTGTAGTTAAGATCGAGTGATGGGTCTTAAGATCTTACATGCTGAAGTTTCATTTTAGAGCTACGATCTGAGAAAAGACTTTTTTCCGTGCACTTTGTGGTCAAGATCAAGTGTTGGGTCTTAAGATCATACGATCTTATGTGTTGAAGTTGCCTTTTATATGACTATCATGACATGGGAATACAAAATATCTAAGATGATTAGACTTGTTTGTTAGTTTATGTTTTTTGAGCTAATTATTTTGAACAAAGTCTTTCGAACTTGTTAAATTATAGAATGATGGTTACGAGTTATTAATTAAATTGGTTGAATTTTGTGATTTATAGGTTATTTTGTTCATGTATTATAATTTTCATGTTTTTGTGTGTGTATGTCAAATTACAGTTTTGCCCTTCGGTAAGATCTTAAATGCTGTGCTACGATCTTTCACAGGTCGTCCAATCCTACTTAAGATCTCGTGCTTGACTACCTTAATCATAACGGTCAAGAGCTTGCTTCCTCAGAAAACAATCTCCATCATGCACAATATGATTACAGCTATGAACTTGCAAGAAGATGATAAAGTACCTTGCAGGAAACAGCTTCTATAAGTTTCTTGTAGAAATATGTGTTGAAAAAATGGTAGTCTGATATTGTCGGAGATTCTTGCTTCTTTAAATATCTAGCCAATACAAAATATCATAAGTAAAGAGCTCAAGAACTAAGCAGGCAAAACATGTCCAAGTGTGATTATTATTTTGCAGAATCCTTAAAATTTTCAGCATCAGGGGTCGAAAAGGGGCTAAAAAAGCGATAACATAAATAGTTCAGTAGATAATAACAGTAAATGGAAGTGAATGGTTAAATATTGAAGTTGAATTCAGAAAAGGATCAAGATACACATTTACAAGAACCATCCAAATTACAAGATGTATTAACTAAGTTTTCACAATTGTATCCCTAATTAAATGGAGAGAATTAAAAGACCAGTCATTCGTCATTTCTATCTTGAAAACAGAAATTGTTAAGAAGTGTGGTTGGACCTAACTCAACCTTACAAAACCGGCTTGAAGGGCGAGGATTGCCCCCACTTATAAAGACATGTTCATGCCATATATTATCCGATGTAGGACTCTTAACACACTCCCTCACGCCCAGGACTGAACATCTGGAGCATGGAAATAAATGGTTGGTGGCCCAATAGCAGAAACCTGATAGCAAGTGGTCCACCGGATCTTAAACGAGACTCTGATACCATATTAAGAAGTATGGTTGAGCCTAACTCAACCTTACAAAACCGGCTTAAAAGGTACGTGTTCATGCCATATATTATCCGATGTAGGACTCTTAACAGAAATGTATATTGTCGACGAATTAAATGTAAAAACAAATTTTCTTAATTCTTGTGTTTTGGTATAGAGTACATATAGAGACAGAGGTGGTAATATTTCTTTACATATATATTTCTATCTAGATTGGTTAAGAGGTGAGAAGAAAGTAAGGTCGGTGATGCAGAGATGAAAATGTTCCAATAGATTAGTGGTGGCGCCAAAACATGTTCTATGAGTTTGAGGGTAACAAGAGAAGGCAACAAAATATTGTGTTTCTCTCTTCATTGCAAAATAAAAAATACTCAAAAGAACCTGCAAGGGGAAGGCAGAGAAGGGGCCAAATAAACTTACCGAATGTAAAAGTTCATGATAGTTGATGATAAGTAGCCTTCAGGAGCAAGGCATTCCATGTCGCTGTAACAAACTTCAACACACTCAGGATCATCTCTGAGCATCATAAGGCAAAGTTAAAAGGTCAAGCAACACATACTATACATAGAAAACTATGGTTGAAGAACAATGTTTTAATATTTAATCTTGTGAAGTACCTTGAAGGAAAATAGATCTTAGCATCTTTCAAACTGAAAAGGAACACACAAATCAAATAACACTAAAACCTTCGTTGGCAGATTCATAAACCCTAAATAGATGCACAAATTGAATAAAATTCCCTTACTATTCAGGAGCTTTGTTTTCTGTTTTATCCAGAATAGGAGGACTGTCGCTGTCGTCACTACTGTCGTCATCATCAAGAACAATGGGTTGACCCTGTTTAGAACATGTCATATATAACATATCACTTGTAAGTAAATAAGGAAGCAAGAAAGATGTGCCATATCATATTATCATCATAAAACTGCTAATCAGCTTGGGACTTGTATAACTAACAACTACCAAAATCTTATAAGCTATGCAAACAAACACACCTTCCTGGACCTTGAATCATCTGACTGAACTGCCTGAAATGCACCATTACTACCAGAAGACAAAGAAAACAAGAATATAACATTATCAACAATGTAATAAAAAATCTAAACATTATCCTTCCTACTTAGCTAGAGCTAAATTAACAGCAAACCCTGTCTGGCACTGTGTTCAGCTTAAGGAGGGAAAGGGTGAAAACAGGAACTTTATATATGATTTATTTTTGCAAATTATGGTGAAACAAGAATGTTGAAGATAAAGAATACCTTTGAACACAACCACATTAGAACAGGAGTGAGAACAGAATTGTAATACATAATACATTAATACTTCAAATCTGATTGAGAAAAACGTAGATGCACTAATTCAAAGATAAATCATCACTCATGACAATGAGGTAAATATTTCAATGACAAAATCACACAATAATGTTATTCAAAACGAGGGGAATGAAAAACCACAAATTTTGTATGAAAATCATACATTGGCAAACACACATTAATTTTATGAAAAGGAAATACGCGAGATATTATATGTAAAAGCCAATTAGCAATGGCAAATGGAACAAATAAAGTACATAACCAATACCCAAATCAGCCAAACGGAATGAACCAAAAACCATAAAAAGATACATTTTTCTCTTACTCTTTTGAGAAGCGTCTTGATAGATTCCTTGTAATTGTCCGTACTGATAAGGTAGAATTGGGTCGGCACCTTTTATCATTATCACTAAAAGTATCACGTTTGGAATGTTTGCTCGAGAATTGAAATGGCATCGGTTTTAAAGATGATCGATGTCTCTTTCTTTTTTTAGGTTCTCTATTGTGTCGTTCTTCCTGGCTACTACAATGCTTGAAATGCGGCTTCTCCTTGCTAAATGAATCACCAGTTGTACAATTAGTCTGCTTTATAAATTGAAGTCAGATACATTATATCATGCAAGATAGAAAGTAAAACACAGTATTTTACAAATGATGCAAAGGACCTTACATTATCTTCCAATTTCTTCATAAAACAAGATGCAAAAGAGGGTTTCGACTGTGGACGAGATGGCAAATTCTCTTCTCTCGAGTTATTAGACACACCTACAAAAGCATTAAGCTTCTTATTATACAACAAACAAGGAATTAAATCAACTCTGCTGCCTACTTTACAGATATATCACACAATTTCATGCTTTAAGTACCAAACCCTCACCAACAGAACTTGAGCTACCAGTAGCTTGTCTATGTTTCTGCTCCTCATGAACTTTCTGTTCTACAAAGAAAACCAAATGACACAGACAAACATGACATTAGCAACCAAACAATTCCTGCAAAATCAATCATCATAGAAAAGCACCAATAGAATCTAATTACAAAACAACGAACGAAAAAAGCAATGTAGATTACCAGAAAAACTAAATTAATAAAATGAATGCCTAAACGCAAAATCCAGTGCAAAGAAAAACAAAAATGTTGAATTCGCATATGAAGAAGCAGAACCTGAGGACGAGGGTTCATTTTCCGTCTATGAAGCTCTTCTTCAAACTGCTTGATCATACAGCGTAATTTGTCGCCTCCGTCCGGCAATCTTTTACCGCTGGTTTCGAGAAGCGTCTTCTTCCTCCGAATGTCGTCCTCGAGCTCACTATCTTTGAGACCTTCCAGGTCAACGTACGGCGGAGGTTTCTGATCGGGAGCCTTAGCAGACGGCTTCACGACGAGTTCCGCCGGCGGCGTATCATGGAGCGTGTCCCAGTCAAGAGAAAGAGGAAGTTTCTGCTGTTGTTGCTTCTCCATGCACTCGGATTGAGTAAACGGTTAGGAGTATGAGATGTTTACGTGCGTGCCTGTGTGAGAGTGTAAGAGTGTAAGAAAACGTGGTTTGAAATTCACAAGCCCTAGAAAGTGAATGTGTGCAAATTGGAGAAACGGAAATCAAAATGGAGGCAGTGCCGCACAATCTGCGCGGTAATTGCGATTGGTGTGCTGCACTGCGTCAAGAGTCATCCTCTGCCTCTGCCTCCACCTCCACTCTGTCTCTAAGGTTTCATCTCTGCTGACACTCTACTTTTATGAGTAAGTTAGGGATGACAATGGTATTCACAGATTTAATTTTTTTTTTTCTAGGTATTTTTTCTCATTAATTTCAATAAAATTTGATTTTCTCACTTGAGCCCTAATTTTAAAAATATTCTTTATAGTATTATATATCATGTATAAAAAAAAACTTTAAATAATAAATTTCCATCATTTCTACTCACACATTTTAATGTTTTATTGAATAAATTGGTGATAACAATGTTATTTATTGGTTTTATAAACTATTTTTAAATAAATAAGTCTTGTTTATTACATAAGTTTAAGGTTCAAGTTTGTTATAGGTTAGTTCAATCTTTAAGATTGTTTTTTTTTAATTGATTCTGTACTTATTTTAAAATAAAATTATGGTTTAAATAAATTTTTATAAAATATTGTTTTAAATATTTTATTATTTTTTAATATTTAAATTTAAAATTATTTTCAATAAATTTATAATATAAGAATGAATATTGTATTAAATATTCACATTTATTCATATCTTTCGTTCTTATCCATCTTAGAATTGGGGTATTTATTGTCCAATTTATACAAAGTTGCAGTGGTTTCTTTATTTACAAATTGTTTTTTTTATTTTTATTTTTTCTCTTTATATTTCAACTAAATTCATCCAAATCAAATCAGATTGATTTGTTCATATCTTCTAGATTTGAATCATGATTACATATCTAATCAATGAATATATACTAACCCAAATTATCTTTTCATTTCTCTCTACTTTTCATTTTCACTTTTATAGTGTAAAGCAAATTTTATTATTTTCTTTTCTTTTTTGGTTTTCAATGTATCTGGTTAAAAGTTGTAATTTATTGTTTTGTAGAAAAAATGGTATTTGATATAGGTGTGTTTGTCCTCGTCGAATTAGTAGAAGTAAGTTGTATTCGACAAAGTCGAATACATCATATAGATGTTAAGTTGAAATGTAGTTAGTATGTTTTGGATTTAAGTTATATGTTTTGGGCTTGAACCTTTATTGCCTATAAATAGGTATGTTGTTATAATTTCAACATACAATCTTCATAGTTAACAGTTTTCAGTAGATAATAATTGTTTTCCCTTTACGGTTTTGTCTCTTCTCTTTTTTCTCTCTTCTTTTTCTCTTTCGTCTTTCTTGTAAACCTTAATCGTTCAAATAAATTGGTATCAACGAGTTATGGTTGTGATTCAGAGAGAATCTATAATGACAAATAGACCTACGAGAGGTGGGTTGCATAAATGAAAGTCATCTTCAAATTTCATGATATGTCTAAAATCATGAATGATGGAGTATTGATATTGGAAGTGAGTGCAAATAATGTTCAAAAAGTTGCGCACAAGGATCAAAAGAAGAAAGATGGAAAAACTCTATTTTTTATTCACCAGTGTGTGGATCCTAACTTATTCGAGAATATCATTGAAGAGGAAACGACTAAAAGAGAGTGGGATAAGTTAAAGAACTTGTACGGAGGAGATGAAAAGTTGAAGAGGGTGAAATTGCAGACGTTGAGAAAGCAATTCAAGATGACTCAAATGAAGGAAGATGAATCACTCTCAACAAATTTTTCACGTGTGGTATTGTTAATGAACAAGATGAATGTGTGTGGTGAATCAATCAACAATTTACAGAAGATTGAGAAAGCGTTGAGATCTCTGACTGCAAATTTTGATTACATTGTAGTGTAAATTAAAGAGTCCAACAACCTGGTTGAATTTATCGCATCCGTCTGACAATTTTTACCGACGGATTCGAGAAGCTTATTCTTCCTCCAAATGTCGTCCTAAAACTTATAATCTTTGAGATCGTCCAAGTCATGTGCGATGAAGGTTTCTAATAGGGAGCCTTAGTGATCTTACCGATTGATAAAAACCTGCAAGGTGCCTGGATGATAATCTTCGGACTGGCTAGAAAGTCGAGGAGAAAAAAGGGGGAGTTTACCTGTAAGGTACTCTGACGATCAAGTAAGTGTGGGGGCAAAAGAGATACAGATAAAGTGTTAGGGTTTTAGTGATGAATAGTGAATATCTGATACTTGGCCCTCACATGAGTGAGGGTTTATATAGTGCCCCTGGTACTTGGCCATTGGTCCCTATTTTTGGGCCTATAAATATGGGTTCGCAAAAATAGGTAACTGTCAGGACTTGGTCAAATCAGGCAGGTGTGCCCGCAACTAGTCGTTGGTTCCGAGGATGAGGTAGGTTACAGGCAACGATCTGGTTAATTCTTGGTTGTCTGGACGACTTGAGGTTGGGAAGACTGAGACGCGCTCGTCGATTATTGTAGGTCAGTGCTGGTCCAAGAGAACAAATGATCGGTGGTGCCTGAAGGAGGGCGGGGGAGCTCGGGCCATGGCCGCGTGGGTTGTGCCGAACAAGAAGGTTAGACTAGGCCCACTCTAGCCGTTGGGCCAGTCCAGAATAGTAGCCCCTAAGTCGTTTCTTTTGGGCACTAGAGTGATGACTTTAATGTTTGCTCGTGAAAATGGGCGCTTCTTATGGGGAGTGTGAGCGTCGCCCTTTGTGCCTTACTCGTGGGGAGATGCTTGGTTCGTTGTTTGAGTTTAGAAAGTCGAAGAGGTAGTGTGTTGATACAGCGATGCAATGATGGCCTGGGGGCTAGGGTGCAATGATGACGGTCCTACGGTTCCACAGACGTGTGTTTCTCATGCGCTGACGAGTTCAGCTATAAATACGAGAGAAGTAGGGCATTATGTACTTTTCGTTCTTCTCTCTTATTTCTCGTTACTGCTCGCCTGTCGACCGCCATTGTTTCTTGAAGATTAACTGTCTGTCACCGCTCCTTTCAGCTTCCTTTCTTCTTTAATTGGTAAGATTCCATATTTTAGTTGTTTGTTTAACTGTTGTAGCCTATATTTTCACGATTTTCTTCTTAGAAATGCATGCAGTTAGGCTTGGGATTTTGTTTTTTAGGGCGTCTTCAGATAGTGTTGGTGGTAGACGGTGGTTCTATAGTTTAGAATCGCTGAAGCCACCATGGATTCTCCTCAGATTTTCGCGACGCGTCGTACATGATCCTTGAGGATTTAGGTCGTTTTTGTTTAATGGAGTTTGTCTTATTATGAAAAGTGTTTATTCGTTCAGATGCCTTAGTGAGGTTTCTGGTTGAGGACATGATCCTCATTTATCAACGCTCTTTCACTTGATTAGTGGTGGAAGGGTGGTTTTGGCATTGATGTCGAACTCACCTTTATCCTCTGCTTTTAAGGTATTGTGGCCGACAATGTTGGAGATGATCTTTTGGAAGGATGAACCAGATCCTCCCAGAACTCTATTGTTTTCATCTCTAGAGGAGCAAGGTTGACGGCAAGAGGGGATGGGTCGTCTTGAAGCAGGGCAACGGGAAGTTGTTTAAAGCTTATCTGGAATCTGTTCGGCATTTCAAGGACAAGTATATTCTTATGTAGCCTCTTTCGAGCAGAGTGATGCTGAACATTTTCTGGGCTACTCCAGAGTATGATGAGAATAGGGCCCCTGTCTTGAACGAGTCGGGGGAGCACGTGAGTAATTTAGTCTACAAGTTCTCATTTCAATGGACGAGGAAGCATTTTGACAATAAGTTAGGTTCCTACGTCTAAAAGAAGGGGGAGCTTGGTGACAAGGACCAGACGAGTTTCGCCATTTTAACCGCTTTTGTCGCAAGAATTCCTCGCGTCCAGTGCGCATGCCAAGGAGGAAAGCTTGACATGGATAAGAACAGGGAGATCTTGTACGAGCTTGGTCTGATAGCTATTAAGGAACTCCTCGAGAGAGAGGATCTTGTTGAATACTTGGATATTTAGTTTTATGTTTTGAATAATTATACATGGTCGACATCTTTAAGTCCTCGTTTGCTAGTTGTTGTACCCAAAAGATTTCCCTCCCATTTTACTCAAGACATGCTCATTGAGGTCCTCAATTGCTCAAGGTTGACCAAAGAATTAATTAAACAAATTCTCCTCTTAAGCAATGAACCTCCAATTAGGGTTTCATTTTTCACCAATATGTTTGGGTTTCAAAGGCTCCAAATAATTTCCATGTCCCCTAATATGTCCTCGGGAATGTCCATGTCAAATTTCATGCCTTACACGACAAATTTGCTCAGTCAACTCCTCAAATGTTTGAAAATCAATTGTACTAGGTCAAAAGCCAACTATGGCCAAGATGCAGTCAAACTTTAAGATTTTTTGTCAACATCAACATTTTAAATTGATATACATCATTTTATTAAGGGTTGGTCATGATTCCTCAAGGAATGCTCTTAATTTATCAAAAGTCAAGAATTTCTAAATTAGGGTTTCTATAGGAGAAGTCAACTAAAGTTTGACCAGGCATAACTTTCACATACTTCATCTATTTTTCCTCAACAAAAGCTCATTTTTAAGAGAAGCCAATTCCCTACAACTTCTCTTTTATCCTCAAGTTCAAGAAATGCATCATTCGGAAGATAGAATCTGATACATTACATGTCATTTTCAGAAAGTCAACAAAAGACACTTTTTGCCAAGACCATTTACATCGAGATAAATTCTGCAAATACAAAAATGGTCAACATAGAGATTGTAGGGGACATCTTGGAATTTCCAAAAAATCCAAGATCATCTCCAAAGGATAAAAATTGAGAAATTTATGGCTTTCACAAGTTGGGGAATTTTGAGAAGTTTCAAGAAATACATTTGAGCAAATTTGTGTTTTTAGGTTAATGGGCCTAATTTCTAGGATCCAAGCATGTTCAAGACATACCCAAGGGACTATAAACTTATCCATACATGAGCTTGATTTTTATTTTATTTATTTTAGATTTTATTCAAATAAATTCAAAAATAAATTAAATAAAATATGAAACCAATGGGCTAGCATATGAATTGATTTTTCTAAGGCCCATACAACATGATATAGCCTGTCAACCTTGCCATTTTTGTGCACAAGCCAAAATGGAATGAAATCTCTCAATTTTGGAAAGTTTTCAAATTGGATTATCTTTCTTTCATAATGGTTTTAAAGGTTGATTTCTTTCCATGATAAGCTATCCTCACTCACTCCTCTATATATACAACATAATGCAAGCCTGAATGACACACGGAGCTACCTCCAAGAAGCCCTGGAAAAATTCCCAAAAAATCAAAGAAAAGGTGAAAATCGTATCACACAATCCAACCTCCCTCAGTCTATTCCAGATCCTCCATCAGCATCCCAAGACTCCCAAGAGCCTATTCTAATCCATATCCACACCTAAAGCTGCTTGAAACAGCCCAACCGAACCACCTCCATTGGGTAAAAAATTTACATTTTGATTTCTTAATATATGTGTTTTAAACATATCTAAAGCATATAATCTTGTTTGTTTGATCATTTTGAAAATTTCTAACGTTTTACATGGAAAGTTAGGGCCATAGATTGCAGGTTGCCATTTTTAGGGTTCTAGAACAGCTAAGCTTCAAGCAGGACGTTATAGGTCTTTTCAGGCCAAACGGCCATCACCATTGAATTTGTAGCATGCGAAATAGGGGGTAGCCGGAGTCTAGGGCTTTGACTCCACATATTTTTGTTGTTTGCATTTTTACAGGGCCGAAGAAGATGACCGAAGGGCAGCTCCGGCATCCCTGAGTTCTTTGGACTCCGATCAAAGTTGGTGTGGCTCAATAGCACTTCATGATTGGTTTATTCAAATTTCCAGGGGTCCATTGAAGCGCGCATTTGACAACTCAACATTTTCCACTTATTTCACATATAAGTTATTTTGGTTGTTTGTATAAATGAATAAGTAGGTTGGTTGAGTGGTGAAGCGGACGTTTATAAGGCTAGAGAGGTTGGGTTCGATCCAGCCCTTTTGCAATTTTTATTTTTTTCTAACATTCTATGCAGATTCAATGCTTCCAGACTACGCACGCTCACCATATACCATCAGATCACCACCATCTGATCCAGATCTGAATGCTTCAGATGCGTGCCTCACCATAGACCCTTAAAGGATAGCAGCACCAAATCCAACGCCAGCCTGGGCCATCTCTTGGTGTGGGCCTAAGCAAAATTCAAATCTCAACCCCCCCCCCCCCCCCCAATTTCTTTAACTATCATGGCCCATTTAATTTTTTTGTTTTATTTTTATTACTTTTTCTTTTAAATTATTATTTTTTATTTAATCAACAGATAATTCTAAAATCACAAAAAAATTAGGTTTAGTTTTTTTCATTTAAAATTAATTTTGTTAATTAATTAATTAATTACTTTAACTTTTTTATTTAATTTAAAATTAATAGACTTAAGATCTAATTAATTTCAATTCTTTTCATAAATAAAAAAAATACAAAAATGTTAGATTTATTTTAAAATTAACTTTAATTAATAATTTTCTTTTCTTTTTTTAGTTAATTAGATTTAACGTAATTAAGCTTTTTTCCAAATAAACAAATATAACACCAAAAGATTTTCTTTTAACTTAGAAGTACCTTAGGGTTTTAGACGTTATTTTCAATTTGCGCGCGTTTATTGCTTTATTATTATTTTCATATTATTGTACTTGCTTATGGGATGTAATAGATTTAAACTAGGAGATTTAATTCTTTTATCCCTCATTTTTGGACTTGTAATTAATTTTCCTCCTCGAAGCCTTGTAATAGCTTGATTTTACATTTCCGCACTTTAAATTCCTACAACTATTAATTGTCTAGATACATGACTAATATGATTGTATGGCAAGAACATAATAATCAAACGCTAGCAAACTTAACACAAGACAAAAATAACTGAATACAACACACTCTCACATATACACCTCTAGGGTATCCCTACTTTGGTTGCCTTCGGAAAACAGTCACAACTCTCGAAACATGAGAGACTTTAGTGGCTACCCTTCGGTTTAAAGATCAAAAATGACCCTTTCAACATTGCCTCGGTATGATCTTAAAACCCTAGGGTAGTTACTAAGGTATCTTGCCCAGTTGCATTTGTGACTGTAACGACGTCCCTTCGAATGTCCCTCAAATATCCAACGAATAAGGCTACTTACTCACTAATAGTAGGATAGCACTGCCTAAAGGAAAAGAGGAAAAGAACAATCCCTTCGAGTATGGTAGATAGTTTTTAGATGCTTGCTCAAAACAAAACAAACTTTTACACGTACACAAAACTCATTCCAAAAACATTTTCAAAACACTTTGTATACGTTCTCTACCAATCCGAGAACATTATAAAGTTCGGCGTACTAAGGCGCTTTCTTTCAAAATACTTTTCAAACACACAAAGCACAAGGTATTTTTTCAATATGAGCTAAGAATCTAAGAGCCCGTAGATAACTATGGATGGAAAGGATGCTAACACATTCCCTTTCCATAAACTACCCCCTTACTCAGGAATAAATCTTGAAAGGTCTTTTTATATTCTTTTCACCCTTTCCTTTGTTGAACAAAAGAAAAGTTGGTGGCGACTATTGCTTACCATAACATTTACGAATACAAACGC
Source organism: Vicia faba (assembly GCA_948472305.1). NCBI lineage: Eukaryota > Viridiplantae > Streptophyta > Magnoliopsida > Fabales > Fabaceae > Vicia > Vicia faba. The sequence continues at coordinate 172,755 of CATIWC010000499.1, forward strand.
AAAACCAATATAACAGTCAGTTCTCCCACCGTATTACATTAACTCTGATTTTTTTTGTTATGCAAATAGCATGAATCCTGCTCAGGAACGCATAGCCAGGAACTTTGCCGCAAAGGCAAAGAAAGTGTTAAAGGATGCCCAAATTGGTTCAGGGATTGCTCCCACGTCAGGGTCAGGCAACTTGTCCTTGGGTCAAGCTTATATCGCCCTCTATTCTACTCCTGTGTCCTCGAAAGCGAAGTGACCGTGTGTCGAGGGGAGTGTTGATTTGACCAGGGAAAAGGGGAAAGGGAAGTATGACCTGCCCCCTGCTGGCTAGAAAGGGCTTTCTTTGAGGGTGTCTCTCTATAACTCCTTTGTGCCTCTGGCATTTGTCGCATTTTTCACGTGCTCTTATGTGTCGTGCTGCATTATGGTCCAGTAATACCGTGCTCACAAAGCTTTCCTGGAGAGGAATCTTTTGCCTAGATGTTGGCCGTTTATCCCTTCATGGATTTCGAGCAGGATGTGATCCCATTCGCTCTTGTCAACGCACTTGATGAAGGGAATGGAAAACTTTCTCCTGTATAATCTGTCTTCGACCAGGACGTATGAGCATGCTCTTTGTCTGACCACGCCACTTCTTTCGAGTAGGCGGGTAGCTCCCCTTTTGCAAGGTAGTCATGCATAGGGGTCATCCAGCAGTCGTCGTCCCCTATAGCTAATACTCCCAAAGTCGAGGGGGTCTCTGGGTTCTCTATCAAGGAAGGATATCCTGTATCACCGACTTGTTCCCCTCTTTCCTCTTTGTGATCGCTAGTTTGGACAGGATGTCTTCTCGGGAATTATGTTCGCGGGGAACATGTTGCATGCCCACAAATTTGAATTTATTTTTTCTCTCTTAGACCAGAGCCTAATATTCAGTGAGTTGATCGTTTTTCACCTGATATTCTCCCCGGACCTAGTATGCAACGAGCTGAGAGTCAGTGAAGATTTTCACTTCCTATGCTCATAGGTATTTGGATAGGAATACCTCGTATTCGGCCTGGTTGTTCGAGTTCAGAAAGGATAATGCAAGGGATACCTCGATTAGGTTTCCTTCTTCGTTTTCCAATGTAATGTATGCGCCTTCATGTTATACTGGAGGCGTCGTTGATAAAAGTTATCCACCGGCGCGCTCTATCCGGGGGTGTGGTCGAGGTTATTTCGGCCACAAAGTTGGCTAGTGCATGAGCTTTGAGGACTTTCCTGCCTTCGTATTAGATGTCGAACTCAGAGTTCTAACGACCATTTTAACATTCTACCCTTCATGTCAGGCCAATCGAGCAGTTGCTTTATTGGTTGATCTGTTTGGATGACTATGGTATGCGCCAGGAAGTAGTGCTCGAGTCTCCTCACCGTATTGATAAGGGCTAGGTCCACCTTTTTGATTTACTGATATCTTACTCCGGGGCCCTGTAGGGCCTTGCTCGTAAAGTAGATAGGCCTCTACCCTTCTGGGGTTTCTCTGATTAGCGTTGCACTTATTGCCTCAGAGGTGATAGCCAAATAAAGATAGAGGATTTTATCCTTCTCTGGTCGAGAAAGGATGGGCGGTTGTGATAGTGATTGCTTCAAGTAGGTGAGGGCTTGCTCGCATTTGGTCATTCATTCGAATCCAGCTTCCTTCTAGAGGAGTTTAAAGAGGGGGTGCATGTTGGGTGGATTTTGCCACGAATCGAGAGAGAAGTGAGCATACCGTTCAGGATTTGAATAGAACTTTTCGAAGTGGGCATTGGAAAATCGGAAAATGCTCAGTGTTTGTCGGGGTTTGCCTTAACCCTTCATTTTGTGAGGTAGAATCCTAGGAATTTGCCTACCTGTACGCCAAAGATGCATTTTTCTGGGTTAAATCGCATCTGGCACTTTCTGGCGTGCTTGAACACTTTCTTAAAGTGGAGGGAGTGGTTTATTTTTATGTCGATTTGATGATCATGTCGTCCATGTAGACTTCGAGCATGTCGCCTATTTCATTGCAGAAGACTTTGTTCATCATGCGCGGATATGTAACGCCCATGTTTTTTAGGTCAAAGGGCATTATGTTGTAGTAATAGTTGCCTAACTCGGTCATGAAAGCGGTATATTTTTTGTCTGCTTTCGCCATTAGAATATGGTTGTATCCAGAATATGCGTCCATATAAGATGATAATTTGAAATAGGCCGAGTTGTCGACCAGTTTGTCAATATTGGGAGGGGATAAGTATCTTTCGGGCAAGCCCGATTAAGGTCAATGTAATCAATGCACATTTGCCATTTTCCATTATATTTATTTACAAGAACTACATTCGAGAGCCAGGTTGTGTACTGGGTTTCAAAAATAAAGTGTGCCTCTATGAGGTCTTTTACAGCTAGTTCGGAAGCCTCCGTTTTTTTCGGGGACTATTTTCTTATGCATTGGGCGACCGTCTTGAGGGCATGGTCTATGGTCAGGTGATGACATGAAATCTTTTGGGTCCAATTTGGGCATCTCAGTTGTGCTCCAATTGAATTGATCAGCATTCTCCCTCAATCAAGTTTTAAGTTGCCTCTTCCCCAAGTCGTGGAGGTCAGCTCTGATCTTTACTCCTCTAGTGTGATCGTTCCCGAGGGGGATGACTTCAAAGTCTCCATCCATGATGGGTCATGCGGGATCTGATAGTTCCTCGCTATTTGTAGATAGGGATGAACCTTCACCTTCGACCATGGGCTCTTTCCCTTTCTTTCTCTACTCTGCGCGATCTTCCTTGGAGAAGTGGTTGTCGAGGTCGATGGCGTCGACCCTTGGCAGTGGCTTGGCCTCCTCGGAGATGGAAGGCAGTGCGGCCCCAGTGGTCGTTCGAGGTTAAGCATTGATGGAAATTAGGCCATTGGATGAGGCTTTAAAACATCTTCTTGCCGCCTGGATGTCCCCGTGGAGGGTGGCGACCAAACCCTCTACAGTGTAGTATTTCATTTTGAGGTATACGATGGAGGGCACCATGATCGATTCGACCAGAGTGGGTCTCCCAGAGATATATTGGTAGAGATACGCGTAATCCACTACCAGAAACTGAGTCTTGATGGATCTGGAGGTTACCCCCCTTCCGAAGGTGATGATCAGCTCGACATACCCCTAGGGTTTGGTACTGGCCCCGTTGAAGCCCTGGAGATTTAATCCCATGTTTGGGGCAGGTGGATTTTGTTCAGTTGTAGGGTAGCAAACATCTGGGTGTACATGATATCCAATGAGTTCCCTTGATCGACCAATATGCGCCGAACATCAAAGTTTTCCATGCGAGCCCTTACGAATAGTGGGATAGTCGAGTTTGGGGCTCCGTCTGATAGTTCCTCCCTGTAGAAAGAGGGGGGATAAGAGCGTCCTAGAAACTTATCCAGTGTGGCATCTATGTCAGAGTTGGCTTTGATAAGTTGCTTGAACCTTATTTTTACGGATCCCACTATATGCTTGTTGAATCCCCCATCGGAGATGATCATCACAACGAGGAATGACTCCCAAGCACCGTGAGGGGAGAAGTACAATGGAATGTTCTTCATGTTTGGGAAGTAGAAATATTTTGGTCGCAAGATACTCATGGCGACCAGTATAATGCTGATGTCGGGGGACTATTTCCCCTCTTTGATACTCTTGGTTTCTAGAGCCTCCTCGTGGGCATCCTACTTCTTATTCTACTGCTTGAGGTGCCCTTCTAGGATTAGTATCTTAATCTCATCCTTGAGATGGATGCAATCGTCGGTGTTGTGACCATGGCTTTTATAGAACCTGCAATATTTGCTCTTGTCAGTTCCGGGCTTGGTAGGCGTCTGTCGGGGAAAGCGCACCCCAGCCTGTTTAAATTCAGAGTTTGAGCATTCTTACAGAATACGTTCCCTCGAAGTGGTCAAAGAGGTATAGTCGTGAAAATGACCAGCAAACCCTTTATAATATTTGGAGTCTCGGGATCTGTCATCCCGCTTCTTCCCCCCTCCCCGACGGGATGTCGAGGGCTCGTCGCTTCTTGAGGACTTAGCACTTTCTCGGTGCCTGACTCCCTGACATTATTGGCGGCTTCTTTCTCCTTGTATTAAATGTATGCTTGAGCCTTGAGGAGGAGGGAGTGGAGCGTGGCTGGTGATTCGATGCTAATGCTTTTGCAAAGTCGCTACGAGGACGAAGCCTGCGTTCAAGAAGGTATTTCTTCATGGTATCGGTCGTGAAAACCTATATTGCTTCTTTATTGAAGCACTCGATATATGCTCGCATAGATTCATCTCTTCCCTGGATAATCACTTCAAGTGAAGCCTCTTATTTTGGATGTCGATGGGAGGCGGTGAAGTACCTTGAGAACATCCTCCCCAACTATTTCCAAGAGGTAATAGACTCGACTATGAGGCTTTTATATCAAGACATGGATCATTTCCTTAGGGTAGTCAGGAACAGTCTGCACTTGATGGCTCCCTCTACCCCTAGGTAGTCGAGGAGGGCATCGATATTCTCTATGTGTTCATCAGGATCAGTCCTATCGTCAAGCGTTCCCAATGGAAGTGGCTTTTCCAGGCCGACTATGAGTTAGGCCTCTGTAATCTCTCTTGATAACAAGTTGTGGGGCTCGTCATCGTCTCTCTCCTTGGCGGATGAAGGCGAGGAGTGATAGTTCCTTCCACGTCGAGCATCATTGTCTCGTCGGAGGGAAGGGCTCCTTCGGTGTTGTCCTGGTTTAGGCGGAGGTGATCGGCCATGGTCAACTTGGCGGTCACTCTTCTTCTTCTTGGAAGATTTGGAGCTTTGATCTTTCTTGGGAGGTGTGCAATTGTATTTCTTGAAGAAAGAAATGTCATACTTCTCCCTTCTTGGCGGAAGACCGTGTCTAGGTAGGAATATGCTGGAGGAATTATGTCATCGGTGTCTCTGAGGAGGATACTTGGATTGCTTCTTCTCCCATACCCCTATCTTTTTGCTCTGCTGCAGAATAAGGGTGTTAGTCTTATTGAGGGCAACGAGAAATGCTGCAATGGATGGGTCGGTATTATGAGGAATAAGAATTGGTTCAGAATCTCTGGCAGTTCCTCGATAGGGTTCTTGGGACGCCACTCATCCAAGAACTAACGGTCTTTGTGTTGGGCGTTGATTGAATATGGGGACGCAGTCTGGCCGTCGTAGAAGTCGAGGTTATCCTCGAGGTGAGGATGTTGTTAACTTCCATCGGTCTTATGCGCTAGGGAGAGCACCAAGTCGAGGAGAAAAAATGGGGGTTATGCCTACAAGGCACTTTGTTGTACCCCGAAATTTTCCCTCTCACTTATCAAGAATTTGCTCACAAGATCTCCTTGGGCTCAAGACTGCACTAGGATTTGATCAGCTCAGGACATCTCCTTAAGCACTAATGACCAAAATTAGGGTTTGAGTTTGCACAAGGATTTTTGAACTTCCAATTCCCCATATTACTTTCATGGATCATTATGGACCCCCCAAGATTACTCATGTCAAGTTTCAAGCCTTGGATCACACTTTTGATCAGTCAATTGAACAATTGACCTAAAAATCAACTGTATTGGGGAAAACGTTAACCATGGCCAATTTACAGTCAAACCCCATAATTTTTATCCATATCAACATTTTAAACTCATATGTATCATTTGATCAAGTTTGGACCACAATTCCTCAAGAAATTTGATCAAATCTCCAAAAGGGCAAAATGGTCAAAATTAGGGTTTTGACTAGGAAAGGGCAATTTCTGATTTTTGACCTAGCAATTGATCAATTAGTTTAAGGCATGACTTAAAGAGTACAATTTCATCATTTTGATCTAATGACATGATTCAAAACATTTCAAATCCATTGGATTGACAAATGAATTTTGCAGTCAACTGATCAAAAGTCAATAATATACTAAAAAGTCAAACTTTGACTTTTTTGTCAAATTTAAGTACCAAAGATCATAATTTATCAAAACATGTCAAAATATGAAACTTATTCATCAAGAAATCAAAAAGTCAAGATTTCATTTTGAAAAGTCAAAATTTCTAAACTTAGAAATTTTTCTAAGTGTTGGAAATTTCATGTTTTTTCATAACTTTGAGCCAAATTTTCACCATGATGCAAGATGATTCAAGAGAAACTTCCAACATGAAAGTTATATATCTCCATTAAATATACAACTTTTCTTCACACAACTTCTTCCAAAAGTGCTTAGATCTCAAATTAGTGAAATTTTGCCCTAATTTGACCAGGATTTTGACCTAACTTCATGGCAATTTTTCATATAGTTCCAAGGGGAATATTCAAAAGCAATTCAAATATTGGTTATAGATCATATTGCAAGCTTTCCAAAATTTCCAAGAAATCCTTGAGATCATTCTTGAGTAGGGAGAATCGAAGAGATGAAGTTGGTGTTTTTTCACTTGAATTATAGGTCATTTTCATGATGAACACAAATGCAATTTCAATGTTAGGTTGCATAATCTTTGCTTTGCAGGCCTCAAACTTGTTTGTCACTCCATAATTAATGGATTACAAAAACTTTTGAGCTATATTCCAAGTGATTTAAGCTTTATCCAATTCACATTGCCATTTCGGGAAGAAAGTTAACAATACCATTCTTGTAAAGCAAGCTTTTTGCATAAAGTTCACATTGAGCCTCTAACTTGTTCCCCCTGATCACACTCCATCCACAAAGTCAGAAGCAAGCTTGTTTAAAGCATAACCACTCTATCTTAGCAAGTATATAAGACTTTGAAACTTGTTTTGTCAAAAAATCACATGTTTAGCTTAAGGATACAAATTTGAATTCTGATCAACTAGAGCATCCCAAACTTGTTGCTTATAAATAGAGTCACTATTTGTGAGCTAGGACACGAGCTTGAAGACCCTAAAACTCACTCAAACTCCCTCTAGCCAGAAACTGTCTCAAAACACCATTGTTCTGCAAGTTCAGACTTTACATACCAAACTCCAAATCCCCTCGTGCATTCTTTGGCCTTTCACTTTCAAGAGCTTCTAAACATCAAATACAAACCATCCAAAGTCCATTTGATCAACTGTAACACCGCCATCATCAAGTTCCATTTTCAAAAACAGGGGTTTGCAACTTGACTTCTCCAGAGCTCCTCATCCACTTTCAGCTCAAGTTAATCATTGCATTAGCTTCTTGGGACCTCAAGGAAGCTAACCTAATCCTTGCAGCACTTTGAATCAAGCTCATTTTCATTTCACAATTTCCAGTTTTGAGGTATTTCACTTTAACTTCTATATCATAATTTAAGCATCATTAATGTTTATTTTATGAAGGAAAGATGTAGACCTCATTGCCACGAAGCTGTACATATCAATAGTTTGCATTTACATGGCCTGAGCTTGGAGAATTTTAGAGTTGAAGTTTCTGAATTTTTTAGGGTTCAAATTAGGGCCAGAGAAACTCTCATTTATCTTTGACTTTTAGATTTAGTTATTTACATGGTTAGATTCGTGAGGAAGAATTCAACAACTTTTATTTTGTCATCTTCCATTTTTGTTGAGAAATGAAGAAGTTGCAGGTATACTGGCTGGAGGTTGAAGATGAAGTCATCAGGACTTGGTTTGCCTTACATATTTATTGTTTTGTTTATATGAACGGATATATAACCACCCTTGTGGTAAAGCGCACGCATGTTAACCTATGGGACCTGGGTTCGAGCCCCAGTGGTACCCTTTTACATTTTTTTTACACATTTTGGCATTTTCTGACTTTTTGAGCGACTGGGCCTTATTTGGGCTTGCTTTGTTTTTTTTAAATATTTTTTGCTGACTAACCCCCTGCAGGTTATTGGAACCCCTGGCCCAAGTTTTTTTATTTCTTTTTTATTTTCTTAAATATATTTTCTAAATACTAAAAAAATCATAAAATACAAAAAAAAATGCTAGATTCATATTTTGACTTAATTTATTTTATTTTTCTCACAAAAAAATATTTTTTATTCTTTATTTATTTTTTACTTATTATCTTGTAAACATAAATAAAACTAGGTTATTAGTTATTTTCTTTCATACTAATTAAAATATGTTATTTTTTATATAAAAAGGGACTAAAAATATTTCATGATACCATAAATATTTTCAAGACAAAAATACCAAAAAAATACTTTTTTTTTCTAAACTTATTTTCATTAATCAATAGAACTAGGGTTTTATTTAAAATCTTTTCTTAAATAAATTCAAGCTTAATTAATTATTTTCTTTAATTAATTAGGTTAAAATGATTTCCCTTTTTTTCATAAAAATCCAAAATACCTATTTTCTTAACAATTACATTTCTTGTATATTTATTTCATCTTGTACATTTAAATCTTTGCACATCAATATATATTCAATATGATTGTAATAGACTAACTAGGTTTATATTTTTTGCAAATTCCCATATTAATTTGTACACCCTCCCCACAAATATTGTAATAGCGTAGTAACTTTAAATTCCACAATTTATCGCTTTATATACAAATGTTAGTAATTAGGGTTTTTATGAAAAGACTAAAACCAATACTTAGAAAAACCCTAATTCAAGACAAAATCAAGCATGAAAATAATACACTTGCACACAAGCATCCCTAGGGTTATCCCACTTGGTTGCCTTACAAAAATGGTCAGATTACGCATGTAATGTATCTTAGCAAAAACAAGCAAATACAAGATCATAGTCCCTCAATGACGCTACCTAAGTTGCCTTACAAATGATCTTAGTCCCTAAAAAAGAATGCTAAGATACCTTGCAACATTGCTAATCATGGCTATACGATGACCCACGTCCGTCCCATTTACATCCAAAGATAGGGTTGCTTACCAAATCAATGGTAAGATAACAATGTCAAAGGAAAAGAAAATGAACAAGAAAGACATTTGAGTAGGTAGATTGCTCCTAAATGCTTGCTCCATTTCAAAACAAAACATCCTTGCTATTTTCAAAAACAAACACATACACTTTCAAACATCTTACAAAATTGAAAACATTTTCAAAAGATCAAACATCTTTGTATACATTCTTACGAACGAGAATCATTACAAAGATTTCCTAAACAATAACCTCTTTACAAAATACTTTCAAAAACCACATCAAGCACAATTTCAAACAAAAAAGCAAGTGATCTAGCAAGTAACTAAGAGCTCATGGAAAACCATGGATGAAGAGGGTGCTAATACCTTCCCTTTTCATAATCTACCCCCCGAACTCAATAAACAATCTCAAAGGTCTTTCCTGTGCTTTTCACCTTTCCTTTTGGATAAAAGAAAAGTCAGTGGCGACTCTTGCTAACCGCAACATTTGCAATCAAACGCAAAACCTTCAAGTCAGTTCTCCCAGCGTATCACACACTCTGGAGATCAAGTAAGTGTGGAAGCAAAATATATACAAACAAATTATTAGGGTTTTAGTGATGAATAATAGATATTCGATATCTGGCCCTCACATGAGTGAAGGTTTATATAGTGCCCCTGACGCTTGGCCATTGATCCCTATTTTTGGGCCTAGATATGCGGGTCCGCAAAAATAGGTAACTGCCAGGACTTGGTAAAACCAGGCAGGTGTGCCCGCAACTAGACGTTGGTTCTGAGGAGGAGGTAGGTTATGGGCAGTGGTCTGGTTAGTTCCTAGTTGTTTGGACGACTTAAGATCGGGCAGACTGAGAGGCGTTTTTCAATTGTCGTAGGCCAATGTTTTTCCAGGAGGGAAAATGATCAATGGTGCCTGATGGAGGGCGGGGGAGCCCGAGCCGTGGTCGTACGGGTCGTGCCGAAGAAGGAGGTTAGATTGGGCCTACTCTAGTCATTGGGCCAATACATAACACTTAGCATACGACTTCACTACGAGTTCTGTCGCTGGTGCATTATGGAGTGTGTGCTAGTCGAGAGAAAGAGGGAGTTTTGTTGTTGTTTCTCCATGCACTTAGATTGGGAAAACAGTTAAGAGTATGGGATTTGTTGCATGGTGTAAAATGCAAAAAGAATGTAGCAGTAAAGATTTTAGATTAAGCTATCAATTGACTTATCTCACTCAATGAAGTCTCCACCGCACTTTATTATTTCCAAAGGAAAATGGGAAAAAGCGAACAAAACCCAAAATGAAATAAAAGATCAGAGATTGAAATACGAGGGTCGGTTATGCAGAGGGAATGTATTAGCACTCTAAGCATCTATGATACTCCTACACGATCCACTTTGTTTATTTTAAATCAATGTGTGTGTTGTCTACAGCTTAAACTTGATAAAGGGAAAGAATGAATAAAAGAGTATTTACAAACAAAAGAAAATGAAAATGTTTTTTTATTATTTTTTGCTCACCTTGGGTCGTAAGACCTAGTGCCTACGTACTCGCTCGTACAATGGGAAAGTCATAGCATCATAGTTTGGATAGAAAAGACTTATCTATTGGTTGATTTTAAATGAATAAACAAGTCGCCATTTTTAATGAGAAGACTCGTCTAAACGCCCATAAGATATGATAAAGAAATAAGGACTACACACCAACATGAGGGGGGGGGGGGGGGTTGAGAACACCTCTAGTACTCAAGTGGAGAAGTCAAAAACCATGTAGATAGAAGGAGAACATCTCGATTATAAATGAATCATGTCTAATCTTAAAAAAAGTTTTAAAGGTAAAAGGTGCTCGAGTTCACAAAAAGGTTTGAATGAGGTTGAAGTGTTTTTGTTAATTTTTATTTTTGAAAGATGTCAAAGTATTATTAAATGAATTGAAGTTTGTTTAAGAAAAGAAGTTTTAAAAGAAAAGGCGTTCAACAAAGTCGAGGTTTACTATGAAAGCGATTCGAGTTTATAAACAAAGAAGGTTTTGAAAAAAGATGAGAAGGTTTTGAAAATTAAAGAAAGTGAGAGGAGATGAAGAGATTACCCTATGTACAGGAGACACAAAAGATAAGGTAAAGAGGATCTGACCAATTGGATGCTCATACTTGATATAAAGAAATCAATATAGTGTTCTCATCCCTTTGAATTTAAAGCCACAAGCAGATAAATAAGACAAGAGTATACCAAACTTCAGGTGAAAATAAATCACAATCCAACAACATCAAAGAAACCCAAATGTAAAATAATTTTCAAAGCATCGGATAAAACACATCAAATCATGAGCGAGGAGCGCAACACGTGAAAATAAATCACAGACGAAGAAAGCATAGATAATCAGAGGAATCAGATAAAGCACGAAGGCAGCATATAAAGCTCATGGTATCGGATAAGACTCAGATATCATATAAGAATCCCTGCATCACACGAAACACAAAGACAAATCCAACAACGCAGGGAAACTACTCGAAATCTTAAGTAGAACTCAAGAAATAAGCTATAGGTCCGAAATGAATAGAAAGCTACTAAACATTATGCTTTATTAAGTATTTTTTTAGAATAGATTCATGTAGGAATCAACTCTAAGTGGTCGGCAAAAATATATGTGTCCATAGAGTTTTCAAAAGTTAACTTGAATTAAAGTTTAAAATTGCAACGCAATGAAAAGAATATCAACATAACTTAAATTTATTTACAAACGAATTGAATAAAATATAAAATCAAAAGTATTATGTATAATTATATATTTACATTACTAAATATTAAATCAAAATAATAAAATAAATACAATAAAAATGTAAATAATAATGTATAGATGTGCTAAGAGAAAATATATGCTTGAAAAATTCTTGGAAACCTTCACAATACTGAACACGTTAGTAAGATAAGAGGGATAAAAATGAAATCAAATGAAATTGCAATACTTAAAATATGTGTTAGTAACCAAGTTCACAATATCATTGTCATCTTTCAAAATAAAACTCACAAACAATGTCATCACCAACATTTACTTTCAACAATAATCATCAAAAACTCTTTAATCAAATTAAACAAACAAAATTTCCATCAATTCATTTAGTAAAAACTCTAACAAGACCATAAAACAAAAACAAACTCAACACAAATGGTTCAAAAATTTGAAACAGTGAAAGTAAAAGGAAGTCATCTAAAAAAACGATGCAATATGATTTTCCATTCAACAAAATAAACCAGGAGCGATTCAGACTTAAACCCAAACTATATCAGCTAGTACCAAATTCTTGTGGGACCGTAAGACTCCCATGTAAAATTACTAAGTAATTATACCATATGCTCCATGAAACTCAAGAACTCAGAAAACCAAATGCACTATATGAAAACTCAACAATTCTGATACATGTAGGACTCTTACTTAAAATCAAACTTCACAATACATAGTTAAAAACCAAAATTAATACACAAAGGTTATGGAACAATGCAACAGTGAAACAACATGAAGACATACCTACAAAATGAATGTCATACCAAACACACACCAATGTTTAGATCTAGAAAGAAACTCATGAAATAAAATAATGATTCATGGTAAAAAGAAAACTAATATCATGACTCTAACCTTAAGTATCACAACAACATCAAAACAAATTGACACACACTCAGAAAAGAAGGAATACGAAATACCAACCACAGTCCTGGAATCGTGTCACAATACAGTGGTGTTGAATTGTCGTTGTATCTTCTGCGGATCTTAATCAGAAACATTGAAGCAAGTGTGTCATGGTTGTTGAATGAACTTGTTCTCACAGTGAGTCTGATATTAAATAAATCTATAATATAATAAAGGAATATGATGTGGAATATTCACATTCGCTCATGACTTCAATTCTTATCCATCCTAGAAATGGGGGCATTTATTGTCCAATTCATACAATGATATTGTGGTTTCTTCATTTACAATTTTTTTATTACTCTTCATTTACAATTTGTTTCATCTATTTTTACTTTTTTTTTTTCCTTTATGTTTTAACCAAATTCATCCAAATCAAATCTGATAGATTTGTTCGAATCTTCTAGATTTGAATCATGATGTCATATCGAATCAATGATTATATGTTAATACTAACCCAAATTATATTTTCATTTCCCTCTTCTTTTCATTTTACATTTTCATTTTTATACTGTAAAGCAAATTTTTTCCTTTTTTTTTTGGTTTCTAATGCATTTTTTTTAAATTGTCATTTATTGTTTTATAAAATAATATGTATTCGACATAGGTGTTTGGCCTAGTCAAAGTAGTAGAAGTCAATTGTATTCGACATAGTCGAAAATAGTATATAGTTGTTAAGTCGAAATATAATTTGTATTTTTTAGACTTGGGATGTGATAACGCAAAATTATATCGTATATTCGACTTGACTTGCATGCATTTTAATTTCGTTTTTGTTCATTTTTATCTTGTTATGCCGATATTCTTATTCTATTTCAGATACATCCTATCACAAAGCTCACATGCGAAAAAGGACGAGAAATGACAAAGAAACTGAGAAAATTTGAAGAATAGAAGAAAAGAACAGAAAAACTAAGTTTTGGACTTGTGGTCCTCGCCAGAGAAGCTGCGGCCCTCGCCACATACATTTCAAAGGTGTGGCCCCCGCCACACATCATATGGCCCTCGCCACACACTCCAACATTGTGGCCCTCGCCACGCATACTGTGACCCTCGCCACAGCTCATTTTGCAGCCACACATTTGTTTTCTTGCAGTCTTCTCCACGACCACCATCTTACCCACTCACCCCATAATTTTCTCAAATTATCTGTCCATGATCTCCATTATTTCCACTACCTCTCACGTGATAAGTTCCAGCATTTCTCACTATATAAAGGACTTAGCATTCATTGTTTGTCCATCCAAGTTTGTGCGCAAAAGCGCTGTTCATAGTTTTAGGCAGAAATCAATTTGTAAAAGTGGTAGTTTCTCACATCGGGGAACTACTACACCATTACTATTAGGTCTACAATCTGTATAATGCTTGGATCAAATCTTGCCGCTTTAATAGAAGTTATTTCAGTTTCATCTTTATTTCAAGTCTCACAATTTATTCCCAACTTTTACAGGTTTCCTTTTATTGCTTTATTATTATCATTGTCATTTATCATTGTTAATTTAATTATCATGTCGTACTTAATTGCAATTATTATGTTTAATTCGCTTTCATTTAACAATATGTATAGCTAAATAGTTCTGGGTATGATATGTGAGGATCGTCGTTTCCGACGGGACTCGGTAACTAAGTTGGCTTAATTATTTATTTCAAAAATTCTGTTTCGATTTTTAGTTTTAATATTTAATTTAATTAGCTTTGTCACGAGAGTGAGAGGCTACTTAACACAACTTTTTCACGAGAGTGAGAAATTAACTAAGGTTCGAGTCGACACTGCGAGAGCGTGGGGGTCGAACTGGATAGTAAAAACGGGACATCGATCTTAAAGAGGGTGATAATGCTTTAAGTAACGATTGAGACTTGTTCAATTTTCAAAACACATTCCTTAATTAAAATGGGCGAGCGAGAGCAAAATCTCATGGTTAAGGAATCTGGCTTTATTCAAAACCACGAGAGTGTGAGGTCCAGTCTTTAAATTGATATTTTCTACTAAACACATTTTTAACTAAACACATTTTTAACATCAGTATAAGTCAACGAGTTACAGAGTCCTTGAAGTACGCGGAAAACACATTCCAGTCTCTCTTTTCTTATATATCTTCATAATCTTTTTTTTTTTTTCAATTTTAGTTCTTAGTTTCCTCTAAATCAATTATTCATTAGTCTTAGCTTTACAAAGTGACGATAGATTACAGTAGGTTGATATTGGTCTCTGTGGGTTCGATAATATTTTATATTACTCTGATATTTTCTTGCACTTGCAGACGCATCAAGTTTTTGGTGCTGTTGTCGGGGACCAACAGTCAATATTGTTATTTCTGTTGTTGCATTGTGTAGACTACTAAGGCACTCTAACCTTAATTAATATGTATCACCAAAATTTTTTCTACAACTCCCACTCTTAGTATTTTGAGGAATCACAAGAATCTCATAAATCTGACCTCAAAATATTAATGGAGGATTTCAATGCGTCTCTAATTCACTCTTACCCCAATTATCTCTACTACCAATCCAAACATTTTGAGGAGTCGCAAGAATCCCATAAATCCGATCTCGAAACATTAATGGAGGATTATAATGCGACTCAAACTTATCGTCAACCAAATTTCCTCTACAATCACCACGCCCAATATTTTAAGGAGTCGCAAGAATCTCGAAATTTCACTCTTGACACATTAATGGAGAATCTCACTGCAACGTTAACTCGCTCTAGGCTAGAAACCATGATGACATAGCACTTTGTGGAGACACAAAATACGATGCAAACATACTTTAAAGAACCGCAAGAATCCCATAATTTAAACCTCGAAACATCAATAGAGGATTTCAATGTGATGCTGACTCACTCTAGGTTAGAATCTACGATAGAGCACTTTGTAGAGACCCAAACTATCCAAAATGAAGAGTTAAGAAAACAAAGTCTTCATAATAATGAAACTCTTAGGCGGATGAACAATACGGGTGAGCCCTTTTGACTTACAACATGGCCTTGGAGACTCAAATCTCCTTGCTTGAACAAAAACCTCTAGGACACTTCCCTAAGAAAAATGTGGATGTTGTAATAATCAGTAGTGAAAAACAAATCGAAAATCCTAAGGAGAGTGATAATGAGGTTGAAGAAAGTAAAAATGAGGTAGAGGAGAGTTCTGGTGAGAAAAGAGTAGAGATTGAGAAAAATACACTGATGTCATTCGAAAGGGAGGTTGTCAAGGAGGTAGATAAGGAAACACCTATTGTTGTTCCTCCCCCTTATACCCCGCCGATTCATTTCCCATAAAGGTTTGTGGAAGCCAAGATAGATTCCCAATACAAAACTTATGTGGAAGTATTGAAAAATATCCACACCAATGCACCTTTGCCTGAGGTCCTACATAAAAAGAGAAATTTTGAGGACCATGAAACAAGGGAAATCAATATTTTTAAGGGGGTAAGGTTAACCTTTAAGGTGGTGAATGAAATAACTAAGCCCAACCTTGAAAAGCTGATACTCATGATAGATCCTGAACCACCACCACGAGTTCAAAAGAATGAACAACCCCACAGAAGAAAGAAAAGAAAAGGTGAGGGATATGTGAGATGGCTTGATAAATGGCCATGGAAACCAAAGACGGTTAAAAATTCGATTGAGGAGTCATTCTCGAGAGAGTCACCATGAGTGTTGACACTCTTGAGTCATCAAGCCACCAATGCTAAAATAATCGTTGCATGGGAGGAAACCCACAAGTTTCAATTTAATGTTTTTGCTTTTGTTTGATTTTGCAAAAAATAAAGATATCGATCGCTTGACACCTATCAGTTGCATGTAGGCATCTACCAAGGCAAGCATCGATCAAGTTTTTATTCCTCTTCCCACTTTTTACTAAAACATTGAGGACAATGTTTGGTTTAAGTGTGGGAGAGGAACTTTACCGCTTTCCATTTATCGCTTCTTATTTTGATTTGTTGTTTTCTAGTTTATTGCATGTTTTAAGAATTTATTTTCAGTATTTGGCCGAGTCATTGCATGTGTTGTCAAGTTTGTATTCCTGTTTTTCAGTTGTTATTAAATTTCCCTGAATATTTTAAAAATTTTAACCTACAACAAAAAAAATTATTTGATGCATGACACTCACACAATGAAAATATATAGGTTCACTTTATGTTGTGTTAGAGGGACTTGGGAAAGTTTCAATAAAATCGATACGGTTATGACACCCCAAACCCCCTCATTATGTGATATCAATTTGGGTACCCATTATGCCGAGACCTTAGGCTCAAGTTTTCAAAGTAGCTCTTAAGTAGTTTATATTAGTAGTCAGCACCATCTTAAACACAAACTATGTAGGGAGTAGATAAATATAAGTGAATGATCCCAAATATTCTAAAAATTATCTGCCATAATAAATTTAAAATAGGGAATGCACCTATTAGGTTAGGTGACCCTCACCCGGTCACTTAATCCAACGGTTGTGGAACCTACAAAAATATAATAAAATAACCTGTTGTCAGTTGGTTCAGAGGTGTATGGTGCTGAACTTGGTAGGGCGGACTATGGTCCGATCCCCCACAATTACGAATGGTTAAATAAAAGGGGTTACCAAACTTATGTACCAGAACCCTGAGAAAAGGATCCTAGTCACTAACCGATTTCCCTACTATGTACATGTACGAATAACAAGCTTAATGTGATTGCACTTGAACGAAAAGAGTGAAAGAAAAAAGAGAGATATAGGTTGAGTTATAATGGAACGTTTGAAATTGGTTTGCATAATGAGGGAGTCTTTGAACATTGTGTCATTACAGTGTCCTTGGTATTGAACATTTAGTACCTATCGATCTAACATTAGCCTAGCAGTCGCGTATGATTAGGAGTTGTTTCATGCCTTTGTTTCAAATCACGCTTAATCATTTCCCTTATTGTGTTGGTTGATTGCTTGAGGACAAGCAATGGTTTAAGTGTGGGGGAATTTGATAACGAGAAATTATATCGTATATTCGACTTGAATCGCATGTTTTTTAGTTTCGTTTTTGTTCATTTTTATCTTGTTATGCCAGTATTTTTATTCTATTTCAGATACATCCTATCACAAAGCTCACATGCAAAAAAGGACGAGAAATAGCGAAGAAACAGAGAAAATTGGAAGAATAGAAGAAAAGAACAGAAAAACTAAGTTTTGGAACTATGGCCCTCGCTACACACATTTCAAAGGTGTGGCCCTCGCCACACACTCCAACATTGTGGCCCTCGCCACGCATACTGTGGCTCTTGCCACAACTTATTTTGCAGCCACATCTTTGTTTTCTTGCAGCCTTCTCCATGCCCATCATCTTACCCACTCACCCCATGATTTTCTCAACTTATCCGATCATGATCTCCATTATCTCCACTACCTCTCACATGATAAATTCCAGCATTTCTTACTATATAAAGGACTTAACATTCATTTTTTGTGCATCCAAGTTTGTGCGCGGAAGCGCTGTTCATAGTTTTAGGCAGAAATCAATTTATACAAGTGGTAGTTTCTCACATCGGGGAACTACCACACCATTAGTATTAGACCTACAATCCGTGTAATGATTGGATCGAATCTTGTAATTTTAATAGAAGTTATTTCAGTTTCATCTTTATTTCAAATCTCACAATTTATTCTCAACTTTTACAGGTTTCCTTTTATTGCTTTATTATTATTATTATTATTATTATTATTATTATTATTATTATTATTATTATTATTATTATTA
Source organism: Vicia faba (assembly GCA_948472305.1). Classification (NCBI taxonomy): domain Eukaryota; kingdom Viridiplantae; phylum Streptophyta; class Magnoliopsida; order Fabales; family Fabaceae; genus Vicia; species Vicia faba. The sequence continues at coordinate 190,919 of CATIWC010000499.1, forward strand.
TTATTATTATTATTATTATTATTATTATTATTATTATTATTATTGTTATTATTATTGTCGTTTATCATTGTTAATTTAATTACCATGTAATTCTTAATTGCAATTGTCATGTTTAATTCACTTTCATTTAACAATATGTCTAGATAAATAGTTCTGAGTCCGGTATGTGAGGACCGTCGTTTTCGATGGGACTCGGTAACGAAGTTGGCTTAATTATTTGTTTCAAAAATTCAGTTTCATTTTTTTTAGTTTTTATATTTAATTTAATTAGCTTTGTCACGAGAGTGAGAGGCTACTTAACACGATTTTTTCACGAAAGTGATAAATTAACTAAGGTTCAAGCCGACACTACGAGAGCATGAGGGTCGACTTGGATAGTAAAAACGGGACATCGATCTTAAAGAGGGCGAGAGCACTTTAAGTATCGATTAGGACTTGTTCAATTTTCAAAACACAATCCTTAATTAAAATCCACAAGCGAGAGAAAAATCTTATGGTTAAGGAATGCGACTTTATTCAAACCCACGAGAGTGTGAGGTTCAGTCTTTAAATTGATATTGTCTACTAAACACATTTTTAACATCAGTATAAGCCAACGAGTTACAGAGTCCCTGAAGTACGCGGAATACACATTGTGGTCTCTCTTTTCTTATATATTTCCTTAATCTTATTTTATTTCGGTTTTAGTTTTTAGTTTCCCCTAAATCAATTATTCATTAGCCTTAGCCTTACAAAGCGATGATAGATTACAGTAGGTTGATATTGGTCTCTGTGGGTTCGACAATATTTTATATTACTTCGATATTTCCGTGCATTTGTGGATGCATCAGGCTGTATGTTTTGGGCTTGGGTCTTGGTTGTCTATAGATAGGCATGTTGTTGTAATTTCAACATGCAGTCTTCATAGTTAACAGTTTTCCATAGATAATAATTGCTTTCCATTTACAGTTTTCCCTCTTTTCTCTTTTCCCTCTTCTTCTTCTTCTTCTTCTTCTTCTTCTTCTTCTTCTTCTTCTTCTTCTTCTTCTTCTTCTTTCTTGAAAACCCTAATTGTTCAAATAAATTGGTATCATCGATCCCTGGTTGCGATTCAGAGAGAATCTGTAATGGCAAACGGAATAACAACATCAATGCAATTTCCAGCGAATCTACCAGTTTTAAAAGGTGAGAAATACGAAAGGTGGGTTACGTAAATGATGGAGTATCAGCGTTGGAAGTGAATGCATATGATTTTCATAGAGCTGCTCATAAGGATCAAAGGAAGAAATATGGAAAAAAAATTATTCTTGATTCACCAGTGTGTGGATTCTAATGTGTTCGAGAAGATCATTGAAGAGGAAACAACCAAATGAGAGTGGGACAAGTTGAAGAACTTGTACGACAAAGATGAAAAGTTGAAGAGGGAAAAGTTTATGTTGTTGAGAGAGCAACTAGAGATGACTTAGATGAAGGAATGTGAATCAGCCTCAGAATTCTTTTCACGTGTGGTGCTGTTAATGAATAAGATGAAGGTGTGTGATGAATCAATCAATGATTTACAAAATACTAAGAAAGTGTTGAGATGTCTAAATGCAAATTTTGATTACATTTTAGTGTCAGTTAAAGAGTCCAAGAGCCTAGTTGATATGAAGTTGGAAGAACTTCAAGCTTCATTAGAGGCTAATGAGATGAGGCTGAAGTAGAGGAACTCAAAAAGGGAGAAGGTGGTCAAACAAACACTACAATAAAAAAGAATAAAATACAGTTATTTTCTACAAAACAATAAATTATCTTATTAGAAGTTGTAGTTTATTGTTTTGTAGAAAAAATTATATTTTACATAGGTGTGCTTGACTTAATAGAAGTCAATTGTATTTGATAGAGTCGAATACATCATATAGTTGTTAAGTTAAAATGTAATTTGTATGTTTTAGGTTTAGGTTGTATGTTTTGGGTTTGGGCCTTGGTTGCCTACAAATAGGTATGTTGTTATAATTTCAACTTACAATCTTCATAGTTAACAATTTTTCAGTAGATAATAATTGTTTTCCCTTTACAGTTTTCTCTCTTCTCTCTTTTCGATCTTCTCATTCTCCTTCATCTTCCTTGAAAACCCTAATTGTTCAAATAAATTTGGATCAACGAGCTCAGGTTACAATTCAGAGAGAATATATAAATAGCAAATGTAACAACAACATCAACGGAATTTTCAGTGAATCTACTGATTTTAAAAGGTGAGAACTACGAGAGATGGGTTGCGCAAATGAAGGTCATATTCAAATTTTAAGATGTATTTGAAATCTTGCATGATGGAGTACCGGTATTGGAAGTGAATGTAGATGATGTTTAGAAAGTTGTGCACAAGGATCAAAGGTAAAATGATGGAAAAGATATGTTAATTATTCACCAGTGTGTGGATCCTAATGTATTTGAGAAGATCATTGAAGAGGAAACAACCAAAGGAGTGTGATAACGCCAAATTTCATTGTATTTTTGACTCGACTCGAATGAATTATTTTACCATTTTTAGCCATTTATGTCATTTTATGTTGGTAGTGTTTATGTATTTCAAGTGTTTTTCCTCCTTGAGGCTTGCATGAGAAAAAAAAGATGAATTGGAAAAGAAAGAGCAAGAAAACATGAAGTAACAAAAGAAATAATGAAAATCTATGCACAGAAGGTTGTGGCCCTCGCCACACATGTTTAGCCTACGGCCCTCGCCATGCTTTTTGTGGCCACTGCCACATGTTTTTTTTTATAACAGAGCCATCTTTTCTCCCATGTCAGAGCCACGAGTCCCTCATTTTTCCTATTTCCTCTCCACAAGACCAGGATGACAAGAATATCTCCACGAAGGAAGTTGTTCCTGATTTTTCTCAAGGGAGTTACGTGAATGCATCCAACTATAAAAAGAAGAAGAATTGACAGGGTCGAAGAATTTCCATTTTTCATAGCCCTTTTCTTTCTAGAATCTAAGCAGAAAAATCACCACTTTAAAGTCATAGCTTTCCATATCGGGGAGCTATTGCAACACTAGTTTAGATTTAAATTTTAGTTTCTCTTCAATTCTGTACTTTCAGAAGTGAATCCTGCCGACATCTGTGGAGGATCGTGAAGATTAATTTTCAAGTTGCAGTCAATTTTTTTGTACTAGAGATTATTTCCATGTTTTTAATACAAGCTTTATTTATATTATGTTATTCCCCAAAATTTCCCCTCCCATTTTTCATGCAAGATACTATCCTAGGGTTTCTCGAATACTCAATTTGGCTCAAAAGTTGATCAGACATATTCTCTTCCTAGGCAATAAGTCAACAATTAGGGTTTGTTATTTCCCAAATAAAATTGAGTCTCCAAGGTTTCAAATGGTCTTCATATCTTCATGTCTCCTCAAGGATGTTCGTGCCAAGTTTCAAACCTTGCATCACAAGTTTGCTCAGTCAAGGGTTCAGATGACTGGAAATGACTCCATTGACCCAAAAGTTGACCTTTTGCGAGACCAAGTTCAAGCGATTGTAACTTCTTGATTATTCGATTTTTTGAGTGATTCTTTTTGTGTACGACTCTCCTTGACGTCATCTCCAATTTGTCTTCACAAATCAAGAGCTGATTACGTGCGAAAGATCACTAAAATTCGAATACTTTAGAAGTCGCTTCATGGATTTGACCTAATCTTAAGTAACTGTCGTCTGACTTCTAAGAATTGTGATTTCCTCAAATTACAAGATCTTGAGACAATTATTTCTGCATATGGTCATAAGTGATGTCGCTTACGAGTTTATCTTCAAAGATCGAAGGAAAATTGTGTTTGGAAGACTTTGAAAGTTATCGAATCATCGCAAGTCATTTGTTTGATTTCGAATGTTCTTAACCACAATTGTTTTCTCAGGACTATGATTCTCACGTTGAAGTTTGTTAATTTTACAATATTGATGAATGTTCTTAAAGCGTGTTTGTTTTGGCAATAAAGTTCCATTTTAATCGAGCATGGCGTGCGAGTTCATTTTGAATGCAAGTTTGATTTGGACATGATGTGAAGATTAAGATTTTCATTTAAATGACCATGGTTTTGGGTTCGAGTTAACCAAGTGGAATTGAATTCTTAAACATTTATTTTGTTTAGAAATTTGATTGGAGTACAAGGCGCGTGGTTTACTTGAAATACAAGTTACAAAAATTCATTTGTGATTGCTTGAAGTTCAAGTTACAAAGTCAAGGTGTATCATTCAAACCATTCAATTTCAAAGTTCAAACAAAATCCAAGATTTGTCTAATTACTGTACAACAAATTTCATCATTCACAAATTTACTCAAGTTGTGTTCATTTACATCACAAGGAAATTTCAAGTTTTCTATTCAAAGTTGTTACATTTACTACAAGAAATTGGAAAACTTCAAGATTCATCAACTTATGTTACAAAGATTACAAGTTAATACAAGCTACAAATTTTGTTTTATTTACAAAGAAATAAATTTTGTTTTGTTTATTCAAGTCTTCTTTTCTTCAGCTTTAAGCAACTCATCCACTCCTTGCTAGCCATGGTTTTCTCTTCACCTTGCCTCGCTTGCCATCCACTCCTCGTGCCCATGAAATAAGAAAGGAAAAAGTTAGCAAGCATGTGAAAATTCAAGAACATGTTGTTATGAACAAGTTTGAATGCTCATCATTAAGGGTTTGTATTTAGGAATCAGATTTAAAGGTTGTTTGTTTTTAATCATAATCCATCTTCTCCTATTTTGCAAATCACAAGGTTTAGGCCTTGGTTCACAAAAAAAAATTGCAAACATAGCATAAAGCCCAAAGTTGTCCAACAACAAACAAATATATGCAGTAAGGCAATAGACAATACAAAATGCAAAAAGCTACAGCAGAACCTGCAACAAAACAGCAGGGCAAAGAACAACTAGACTGCCAAACAGAACAACAGGGCAAACCTGCAACAAAATATTACAACAAAACAGCAGCTGCTGTAAACATTGCAAACTTTCAGCCAAGCTTCCAAACATACAAACCAACAAAGCAGAACAAATGCAGTATAGAGATAACAACAGCAACAAGTAAAACAAAATAGAACAAGGCAAAACAGCAAGCTAGCTTGCTCAACAATCTCGACTGCATCATCATTTTCCTAACCTATGCAAACCCTTCAGAAAATTGTATAAAAAAGAAAATTGGCTTTATATTTCATTGAAAGATAAAAGAGGAAAAGGGATAGGTGTGGAAAGATGTCACCTAACATAGCCAACCAGAAGAAAATAGCCTAAAACATGTCAAAAGTCAGCTCTATCCAAATCTGCCTAAAACTCAATCCAAATGTTGCACAAAATAGACAACCTAAAGCTTGCATCTCAACATGTTCAAAGTCAGCACACCACAAATGTTCAAAACTTCACCAGCTCCCCCCCCCACTTTTCACCCTTATCTCATTTTAAAAGACAACCACTGTTTCACTAAGGGGAGAATGGTAAGAAAAAAAATCAATCCGAAAAACCAACAAACAAGAAAACCAAGCCATCTCTAAAAAACCTGCAACCTTACTCCATCAAACCAAAAACCTCACTCATATCTGTTGAACCGCAAATCCTTGTCCAACTCACCCAAAAATTCTCACTGTTCAAGTAACATAAAACAGTAGGAAGACAAAAAGAGACAATAACAAAAAAACACAGCAAACCCAGAAATCGTCATCATCATTTTTCCAAGTAAGAAATTCTCCATTCCTCAATCTTCTACGCATACCTACAACAACAATAACAACAAAACACATCATTGTAAAACAACACCAAGTCAGATACCCGACAACAAGAGAAAGGAGTTCATTTCTAAAGAGAAAGAGTAGAAGAGGAAGCTTACCTCAAGTGAACCTTGCTAAAAATCGTCATCGGAACTCCGTTAAAGGTAAAATCTTACTACCTTTTCTTCATTATGTTTATTATGATGAATTGATGAGAGAGATGAATGTGAGATTAGAGGTCGCGACAGTTACAAAGAAGAAACAGAG